>JAFVLL020024204.1:0-37820 GCA_021397915.2 Tor tambroides | reverse complement strand
TTATAGTCATTTCCCAACATCGCTGCACAACTCCAGCACAAATACATTACAAATTCACACTCCTAGAGCGCTGGACACACACACAAACCCCCAAATTTTACATATAAACATCAGAGTGAAAAGATCAGGAGAAAAATAGCACAGTGTGTTTGTGATAGTGTGTTCCGTGGAGACAGGAAGAGAGTGAGACTGAAATGGTGAGAAATTCTGCAAACCTCGATGGGGTCCTACAATAACAATATTAAAGTTTTGGGCCCTCTGATCATTCTCCATTTGCAAATCAGCCCTTTTCAACTTGGTAAAGTGAGTCAGCTTCAAAGGCACAGTGCAGATGAATAGAAGCATAGAGAGAGACCGCTGACCCAGCAGTGTCAAACAGAACAACACTATACTTCACCTCTGACTCAATGATATTCACTACAGTCCTGCCATATGCAACTTTCATCCAATTCAGGACTATTATATTATATTATATTATATTACAGTCCTTCTATGTGCAGCTGTGACCCAAGATAGATAGTTGAACGTTCGTTTTTTTCTATCCTATTCTATATTCCATATGCAGCTCCCATCCAATTTATGACAGTAGAATGTTCTATTCTATTCTATTCTGTTCTGTTCTGTTCTATTCTATATTAAAGTTCTTCCATAGGCAACTCCAATCTAATTTAGAGCAGTTGAACTCTATTCTATTCTATTCTATATTACACTCCTTCCATAGGAAGTTCTGATCCAGTTTTTCTATTCTATTCTATTGTATTCTGTTCTGTTCTGATCTGATCTATTCTACTACAGTCCTTCCATGTGCAGCTCTGATCCAATTCTGTTATGCTAAGTTGAATGTAAATTATTCTATTCTATTCTATTCTATTCTATTCTATTCTACTATGGTCCTTCCATATGCAGCTGTTTTGTATGTGCTGCTCTGGCTACTGTTAAATGATGGTCATGGTTAGCTGACCATGAGAGGAGCTGGACCAAATCGGTCAGTGAGTGAGACTTCGCTTATGGCTTACTGTGAACATGCACACACGAAACGCATACTCTTAGCATAACATATACTTAAGCAAGATCTGAGGACAGATCAACACCCTTGAAAAGTATTCGGTAGCAGCCAATGCTTTCCTCAGGCATCATTCAAGCACAGCCTATGCTTTACTTGGGCATTATTCTAGGGTTGAGAACAAAAAGACTTTTTCTCCAGAATACTTAACCATTGGTCTTTCTTATCTGCCATGTTTGTAGTTTTTTTAAAAACATTTTATTCATGTTTGTAGTTCTGAACCAAATCCTCCTCCACATGGGTTGTGGGCAATATTAGAGTATATATTGGAGTATCCCAGGTAACTTTGAGATACTCATTTCAACATACTACAATTTGGAACACTATTTAGGATGAAACAGTATGCAAATTAGGACTTCGCAATAAAACGCCACCAGTGTAGACCAGTTGCCGAACAATTTACTCTTATAAACTGGTTCTTTTGAGTGAATCAAAAACATGCAGCGTCACCAGTGTAGTCTAATTCCAGAACAAATGATTTTTAGTACGTTGTTTCATTATAGTGACTGACTGTGATATGTTAATGTTACTAACTATAATACATTATGCGTTTTGTCAGTATAAATATTATTGAATGTTGAGTGAAATATATTAACCTTTTGTTTGTTTAATTATTGGGTTGCATTAATGAAAAGTCATTATAAAGTCTAAACATGCCTTGTTCAATAATTGTTTTTATTACTGAAATTCTCATCACTGACTGTGGAAATGCATTACTTATCTTTTTTTCCTTAATCAGTACTAAAAGAATCATTAATGGAACTGTTAAGAAAATTGAATCTTTCAGCTCTTAAAGATTCCCTATTTTAGAACAACCCATGCTTTACTCAGACATCATTTAGAGCAGCTTTAACTTTAGACAAGAAATGTAAATGGATTACACAGGTAAAAGTTACACACATGCACACACAGAAAATATCTTGAAAAATATCCTGAAACGGATCATCCACACATGAGCACTCTCCCAGTCCTTGACACACACACACACACACACGCTCACACATATATAGGCGGTGTGGCCAGATTTGGTCAGAGTGACACGCAGTAAAATTTTACAGGTGCAGTGAGGCGGGTAATTGGTGTGTTAATTCGTCCAGGAGCGATCAGTGCAGTCTAATGAAATTTCCACTGGTGTTCTCTTACATCCTGCAGGTCAGGAGGCAACTTCCTGTTTGGATAAGAAACGCTTTAAAGAGAGTCAAGAAGGAGAGAGAGAAAAGGGCATACTTTGACTTTCAGCTGTGCTGGACTGGGCTAAGGGTAAAGGGGATGGATGGAATTTCAATTTGCCGCTAACCACCCGCATAACTACCTATACACACACTCTTACACACGCACATGATTCTTGGATCCCTGTCTGCAGGGGTTGAAAAGATCACAAAAGGAGAGTTTGTGCAAATGTCTGCGTGAGCCAGCGAGCATCCAATCAATTAATGTTGCAGGTGGACAAACGCACTTGAGGGCTTGACACGCATGCTTCATTTGACCCCCCCCCCCCCCCCCCACTGTCTTACATTAAACGAAGAGCTGCATGACTGCATGATAAAACAAGCTTTTGTTTTCAAGTTGAAGTTGGACTTGTCACCAAATCACTCTCATTAACTGTGTTTGTGCGTATGTGTGTGATCATCTGAGAGGAGTTGAGAGGCTCCTGTTGAGAAGACATATGTGTAAGAGTCTGACATTTGACCCTTGACCTTTGGCTGGAATTTACACACACACACACACACACACACTCATTCCAGCTGCTGAGGAGAGATTGATTGATACTGATTGATGAGTTCTAAAGTTGTGCTGCTCTTATGCCAAAGACAATATAAGGAGGAAGTGACAATATGCATGTTGAAAAACGAACGAGAGAAATCGTAATGCTCAATATAACCGGCTTAGGAATGGATTTCCCGTTTTAGAAGAACCAGCCACATTTTTGATACAAACACATTTATACATTTTGATACATATACATTTCAAATATACAAATGTACTTTAAAAATTCATTTTATTATTATTGTTTTTAATTTTTTGATACCATTATTGTCAGATTATGCAATTTGAAAAGGTTATTTTATATTAATATAGGTAACACTTTACAATTATGGTTATTTTGTTAAAGTTACTGTTAAAGTCATTAGGTTTCATTAACTACGGACTACACTTTTACATCATTTATTAATCTAAATTAATTCTACAAATTACTAGTAGATTTTATGATGTTTAAATCTGGTATTATTTTAAAATGTTATAAAAAATTAATATAATAATGACTGATTTAAAATACTAATCACTAATACTACAATTAATTTTATAATATAATTTTTTACAACTTGAAATAGCAAAAATGTATTAATATATATAAATTAATATTAACCTACTACGTTTAATACTGTAAATGTATTGCTCGTCGTCATGATACTTCCTGCTAAAAACGAATGTTACCATATTGCTTCGAATTGTTGAAGTGTTACCAAAATGTGTTAGTCCTTACCGATTAATAGTTTATTAACATTGTTTATTAACATTGAGTATGTTTCTGTGAAGTTGTGTGTTTATTTGCGTCTTGGTACCTGCCTGTCTGTTAAGCCAACTACACGCTTCAGGGTTGCATTTGCCTTAAATCTATTTACAATATATGAGACCAGATGTAACTTGTACTGCTGTAATGGGTGATGTGACTTTGCATTCAAGAGCGCAGTGCTGAAAAGCTGTTGTTCCTGTGTCGTCGATCAGATCCTGTGATGTGCTGACCATTCTTTCATGCTCAAACACACACGGTTAACTGCTACAGTCAGTGACATTGACATGTATGGAGTCAAAATTTACCAGCTCAGCTTTCCCCTCTGGGAGGAAACTTTATAGGAGTGGTCACTTTTCCCTCTCTCTCTCCCTCCTGAAGAGGAACAGTCCAAAAGAGAATGGATTTTATATAAATATGATGGAGATATCATGTGTGTGACTAAGCCCAGTGGAACAGTAATCAGGGAGATCTGGTCAACTAACACGCACCTGGAACTTCTGCTTTAAAGACATGAACCAATAATACATTCACACACACTTATGAAAGGTTCTGCTAAACTTTTGGTAAAATCATGTAGTGTTTAATTATGTTCTAAATGGAACTTAATTCAGTTAAAAATTGTGATATATATTACTTTCATATAGTTGGCTGCTTAAAGGGATAGTTCAGCTAAAATGAATAAACCTGTCATAATTTACTCATAATTTACATATATGACTTTCTTTCTTTGTTGAAAAAAAAAAATTAAAATTTCTAAGCACTTTTCCATTAAATTTTGATATACAGGTCTTTCAAGATTAAAAAAAGAAGCAATAGCACTAAAACTAGTAGTATTAAGATTATCAGTAAAGAGTCTTTTTATCACACAAATTATTGTATGGCTTCAGATAACTTAACTGATATGTTAAGTCATATGGACCACTTTTGTGGTCCTTCTGCATCATTTATGAAGCTTGAAAATATCACTTATTGAATTCCTCTTATGAATTCCTCTGAGTAAAATGTCAGAACTATGTTCTGGATGAACTATAAGTAATAAAATGTGCCCCCCCAGTACATTTTACCAGGAAAAGTAATTTAATTCAGAGTGTTGCTTGCCATTTCTTTATTATTTGTGGAATTTACTAGCAATTTCTGAGTGAAAACTGTTAAAAAGTAAATCCTACACCAAATTTTCTTAAGTGTAGCTGTCACAAATGAAACAAATGAACTTATTTCTTTTTGTAAGTAATAGGTGTAGTTGTCTATGTGGACACACTAAGGTAGGAATATTGTTAATAATTTTTGGGACCAACTTTGCCAGTTACCAACAATGTGTCCATCTGACAGATAATTGAAGGTAAAAATTCATATTGAAACACTAGGGGGAGCCAGGCACCATTGTCTCTGTCTCTTTCTCTTACAAACAGACAAATAGACTCTTGGTACTATAATGAGATGCTCGGATTGGCAGAATTACATTCATTTACATGCGATAAACCTTATTGTGGACTATACTGAAAAGAATTTGCTTGTTTAACATAATAAGCTGAAATAAATAGCCACACTACTTGAAGGTCTAATCTATCTCTTGAATTTGGTTTTTGATTATTAACGTGTACAGTGACAAAGTGTTTGTGGTTTAGCAATATGAATCATTTAATTAATTAGTTAAGTAAGAAGCAGTTTTATTACAATATATTTTGTATGTTTGAAGACATTAGGGAATTCAATCATCTTATTACTGTCTTAAATTACCACAGAGTTAATGAACATATGAGATTTACAGTTTTCTTTGGGATTTAATGAATATAAAGCATTTCCTTTGCCTGGTTCTTTTGAACCAGGAAACACGGTTGTACAATCCAACAAGCACAAAAGGGATCTCCTTCATCTGAAACTTCATTAAATGTAGGCGGTCTAAAAAAGACTGAAAGGAACATGAGGTTGCGTTTGAAGACAGACTGTTAAAATGTTTGGGATATTTTTCACTGCGTTGGATTCAAAAATACCCTAAACCAAAAGCCACATTCTACGGAAAGCTTTCAACCCGTAGAGAAATCAAACATTTGCAAAAACATGGAAACATAATCATGCTAATCATAAAATAAGGACTAAAATGCCAATCAATTCTTTTTTTAAGTTCTGCTCTTAAAACGGTTCATTTCATCTAGTAATTGAAAGGACTTAATTTTTTGTAATTAGCTGTTTTTGAATAATGAGTAATTAAAGATTTGCCACATTTTCTTTAAAAATAAACCGACTGTTTGCCGAATGCAAATCACAGATTGAACGATCTTTCAGGCCTTCCGTTTATTTTCTCTTTTTGTTCTGATCCGTCTTTTCGCCCACTGTTATTTTGTTGATTCATCTTTTTCATGATTCAAATGGGATTTTCTTATGAAGAGAGAGAGAGTTAAATCGCAAATCGATTTGCCATAGTCACTTTCATTTTGTTTTGGGCAGTCATATATGAAATGCATGAAAATATTTGAGAGTCATGTATGAAAATAGTTCAACATTGTAAATTATCCTGTCCAAAGGAATCGAGTGTCTTGTTTGCCCCTCAGTCTGGCCTCTCTTCTTTATCTGGACAGAGCAGAGTACACTGGCCCGCGAAGCCCTGCAGGGCTGTTTGGACATGCTGTGTGTGTCTGCAGTGAAAGAAAAAGGAAGAGTGTGTGTGTGTGTGTGTGTGTGTGTGTGTGTGGTGTGCAGGTTTTTCAAAGCCACAGACTAAATAACAAATATTGGAGAGACAGGGTTAGAGCGCATACATACATATACACTCTCTGCTCTCTGGATGACTTAAAATAGGCTATTTCTGGATGCCCAGTCTACGTTCATTTGTTAACCATGGCAGAGATCACATAAGAACACATAAGCATCAGATTCAAGTGAATTCTGTCATTATTTACTCACCTTCATGTACTTCCAAAACAGTATGAATTTCATTTTTCTGTTGAACTCACAAGTTGAAATAAAAATTAGGTTGCACATTTCCATGCAATTACAATAAATGGGGACTGGAGATCTCAAGTTAAAAAAAAAAAAAATGCAAAAGCGCTTCTAAAGTGTTTAAAAGTCATCTGTTACACTGTTAATTTTCTCCCTTCAGTGAGTTGTTTAAACCGCTAAGATGGAACATTGAATCAGTGAGTTGAATGACATGTCTGATGTGAAAATGAATCATTCAGACCAGTGTGAACTGAATCAGTCTGTTCACTGAAAAGAATAATTTGTTAACAAGTTGGACATCTCTAGTTTTCCCATGCTAGGGCAGATTTTCAGTGAATAATATCTTAAATGTTGGCCTATTCCTTACACAAATGCATCATACTGTATGACTTAAGGTTTGGAATGAAGCACATAAGTCATAACTGCATGATTTTTTTACTGTACATTTCTGTCAAATGGACATCACATTCACATAGTCACCACTGTTAAGCTACTCCTAAATATAATGTAGAAACTTTAATTTTCTGTGAAGCTGCTTTGCAACGATGTGTATCGTGAAAAGTGCTATACAAATAAACATGAATTGAATTGAAGTCTTGAGCAACTTTTATTATACTTTTTAATTGTTTTGTGGCCTTTCTGAAGCTTGAAATCCCCAGTTCCTATTCTTTGCAATTGTAGAAAGGTATAGGTTGACTTGTACATTCTGCAAAATATTTCTGTTTGTGTTTCACAGAATAAAGAAAGTTGTACAGGTTTGTAAAAACTTTAATTTTAAATTGAATTATCATTTTAGAGTGTACTAATATTTTAAAGGCTAATGTTTGTCCAGGAAACAGATTACCAAAACAGTTTTTATCCATTGCCTCAGGATACAAGCAAAGACACAGTCTCTTCTCTTTATCTCATTCTTACTGTCTGTGATAGTGTAGTATGTTATATGACTCCTGTATGAATATGGTCAGGCTGCAGTGGGCCAGCAGGTTCTGGTTTATTGAGGAGATGAGACCAGTCATATGCACACACAATGGAAAATATGAAAACATTTCTGAGCTGCTGACTTTATGAGAAAAGTATTGATGAGATACCTGCAGACAGCATCATAAATACCTGTTCACATTTTACAGTGCAGACGACCAATCAACAACTCTCTCTACTCTCACACTGTCCATCTCTGCTGAAGAATACATCAGAAATAGAGAACTGCTTGAGTTGGAGTTTAGGATCTGAACTGAATCAAATGCATTGTTTTGTAGAATATTACAGCAGTGGTTCTCAGTTGGTTTTGATCCACTTTTACACAGGACAAAACTCCAAAATTGTTTATCATACAAACAGAAATGTCATTGGAATTGAAGACTGCAAATTATTAAAATGGTAATGAACCTGCAGGACCAATAATATAGGCTGAAAAGGATAAATGCATTTTGTGACTGGCTTAATTTTGCTCAGTGTGTCAAGGTTTATGATTTTTTTTTTAATTTATCTTATTACTTTACAATTACTGTATATCTTTTACTGCTATGCAAAAAATCAAGAACAGGTTAATTCAGAGGAAAACATTATATAAAAGGTTCCTCAAAAAGAGTAGAGAACCTCTAGGGAATTAGTTGTAGAGTTTGTAAACTCTTTCTCTGAAATGTAAGTTTAGCTAATAGCATCAGCTGGCCCCTGTGCCCAAAGTACTGGAGCAGACTGGATGTCAGAGGATTGTTTCTGTCAGGGTATGAGTAATAGAGGACTCAGATGCAGAGTGGAGAACGGAGAAACTTTATTTCTTGCCACAAAAACACAAAATAACATAAACAATATTTAACAGCTGCGAGGAGAAGCGGAGATTCCAGAGCTGGCCGGCAGCGTCTGCGGACCATACAAGCTGCTGGATCTCCGTGCTACGAGTCCTGCAGCACAAGGGAACAGAGGGTCAGATAAAGAAGCGTAAATCTCACACAGAACACTAGCAAGGACAAAACAATCTACTCACAACGAGGAACAGGAAAGTAGGGACATATAAGGGAGTGGGGGAGTGAGCGACAGGTGGAAGAGTGTCAGCTCGTGATCCGTGCACTCCCGCTGCACCATCAGCACTGATTGCCCAGACCACGAGCTGCCGAATCTGACAGGACAACACAGACAGCAAGAGGAGCTGGGAAGGCACCCTGAACCGTGACAGTTTCTGTCTCCAGGCAGCAGAGAGGAATGTTGTAATAGTGATAATGGTAATCTGGTGGGTGCATTGAGAGTAATTGTAGATGATTTGCAGATGACAAAAAGAAAGACGAAAAAATTATGTTGAAACCAGTACAGGCCAAATGATGTCATTTTTGGGCTTTAATCTGGTTTTGTTGTAGAAGGGTGAATTCTCTGGAAGCTTTTGAACTTCATTGGCACCTTCAGTCCTGTATCTAATCTCTCCCTAATTCTCCTTTCCTTTTAAAATACAAATGATAAAGATTATGGAATTTAGTTGTGAATGTGTCAGTGCCTGTGTGCAGTTTTGTTTGAAGGTGTGTGTGGTCTTTTCTGGTATGACTGAGATGGTAAAGCCATCAGAGGGGAGTGACAGTGGGTGACATTCTCTACAGGGGGCTGAAGGCTGATACAAGACCAGCCTTGATTAGTTACTTAATGGATTTCACACCTTCCAACATCCACATATAATCACACGCCACCTACTGCTTGCATGCATTTATAAAGTTTAAGATTTTGTTTAAGGGACAAAGAGCAACCTTTCATCACATTTATTCTTTATGGTAATCTTTTGTGTGTAAATAAAGTGGAGTCCAAAAGTCTAAGATCTTCCTTACCACTGTCGCCTTTTGTCTTGCTTAGTTGGGGGCACTTAATATTTGGCAGTATTATCAACTTGATTGCACAGACACTATTGGATAAGAACTGAACTGAGCTGGATGATGACATCACTGTTTTCTCCAGAGCAGCTCTGTAGATGAATTAAACTCATTCTATAATTGTTAACACAGATATTGAATGGAACTGAATCAAGAGTGAACTGATTTTAACATGATACATGGACTCTTGATGAAAAAAGTTCAAAAGAACAACATTTATTTCAAATAATCAAAGTCTTTTGTAACATTATAAATGTCTTTACTGTCACTTTTGATCGATTTATTGCATCCTTGCTAAATAAAGGCATTCATTTATTTCTTTATTTTAAATATTTTCTCATCCCAAACATTTAAGTGGTAGTGTGTCACAGTTTCCACAAAACTATTAATCAGCATGACATTGAAACATTGAAAATAATAAGATTTTTTTCTTGATCACTAAATCAGTGTATTAAAATGATTTCTTAGGAGATCATTGGACACTGAAGACTGGAGTAATGGTTGCTGAAAATTCAGCTTTGCCATCACAGGAATAAATTACATTTTAAAATATATTAAAATAAAAAAAGTTCTTTTTAATTGTTATAATATTTCACAATATTACTGTTTTTACTATATTTTGATCAAATAAATGCATGCTTGGTGAGCATATGGATGTCTTTTAGAGGCATTTTGAAAAATCTTAATTTTTCTAAACTTTTGACCGGTAGTGTATGTATTAATAAATTCATTTTAAACTTTTCAATATTTTATAACAAGATCCTGCTTTGCAAGCACAAATGTGGCATTAATTATGTTAATCTACCTTTAAACTCCAAAACTTTGTAGAAAACTTCTAACCATCTCAAAAGAAGCAATAGATAAACACTTTTGTGAAGGCCATCTGTGTACTCACGAGGTGTTTGAGAGAGAGCTATATCACAACACACGTCCTTACTGCGTGCCATTTAGTTCTGGCTTCACGTTTCTCTTTTCACTGCATGTCTGTGTGTGCGTACTGTATGGATAAGTGGGTGCATGAGATTTTTTACTAATGAATTTCATAATAGGCCTCTCTTTACTGCACATTTCTGGTGTCTTTATGTGGTCGCTGTTCCACTTTATAATCTGCCTGGTTATTTTGATGTATAAACTTGGTAACACAGGCATTGTGCCATTAACAAATGCCACCTCTCTCCCCCTCTCTCTGGTTTAGAATAGAAACGCTAACGTGTCAAAAGAAGTCTTTTCCCTGCGGATGCAATTAAAATCTTAAAAAGGGAAATGCAGGCTTTGCGCAGTTCCAAAACAGGAATGTGTGTGCGCCTGCCTCTCTCTTTCTGTGTGTGTGTGTGTGTATTGATGGAGAACGTTTATATATAAAAATCCTTTCCACTGTTTTATAAGTAATCCAATCAGATATGTTTCCATTGCAGTACCTCAAAACAGAGTGTCTTGAAATTAGTAGTCTGGAGAGAACAAAGAATCAAAGAAACATCCACACAAGTCGCATGTTTATTCATGCAAATGAGCTTTTCATGATGATGTTTTTTAATTATGAAGTTATTTTTTCACCATAGATTTAAAATCTTATTTACACTTCCAGATATTCAAAATTAACATGTAAATGTAGGTATCAATAGAGTTTAGAATTACTTAAAATTTGGCATGGTGCATCTTGATGCAATATATTTGAAAACATTCATCTGCTTAACATACAGTTTACTGCAGTTTCCAGCTGAAATTAACAATAGTGGCAGTTAAACACCAATAACATTTATTCCTTTTCACAAATTGTTTACAGGGGCAGATTATTGATTAAAAAAACTTATTTTCATGTGGTTCTTTGCACAGTAATGCACTCTTTTACAACAGTGCGTGATTTGTAATGCATTTTGATGTTTGCATTACATAACCAGCTCTGTACGTATGGCTTTTTTGATGTAGTAAACTTGCTCAGTAGCCCCCCTGGTACATCATTGTACTTGCGATGTGGAGCTCTCAGTACGCGTCTGATGATTAAACAGCTGAAAGACTTGTAGATTTGCTTCAGCTAATGCATTATCTCACATTTTGTGTTGGTTTAGTAATTGTGTTATGTTATTTTCAAATGCGATAGAGCATTAACCTGTTAACGCCTCTCACCAGACATTTCAAACTGCAGTTATACATACAATGTAATACCAGTAGAATAAAACGTTGCCAGATTCATGTTCATCAGTTTCAGATAAAACTGACATTTCAGTTCGAAATTGTTGCGAAACATGCACAAAGCAACCTTTGCAGAAATGTCACCACAGGCACGTTTTTTCCAACGAGTCTGGGATGTATTTGAATGTGCGAGCTCAAATGAGATTTGAGAGCTGCTGTGGAGGGTATGACTTTCAGTGAATATTAATGCCTAATCTTGAAGCCAAACTTTTGTATGGCTGCAGAAGACTCAAGAGTCATATGGACAATTTTATGGTGCTTTGATGGCAGTTTGACAGCATCCATCCCCATTTATATTGGTTGTATGAAAAAAAAGAAAGTCACAAGGGTTTAAAATGAGGGTGAGTAAATGACAGAACTTTCATTTTGTGTGAACTAATCTTTTACAGTTGTTACACATCAAGTCAAACGGTCATTCAGAAGAATTTCAGATTCTGATTTTGCAAAAGTTCTAGAACATATGAAGAATTTTAACAAGTTTCTCAAAGGTTCTAAATACTCTATAACATCTATAAAAAGATTACTCAGAAGCTGTTCATGACCTTCAGATGTAGGAGTTTTAGTCCACCTGACAAATTCCACCTGGTTACTTATCTTCAAACATCCATTCTTATTAGTTACTATACAGACAAATACTGTGCCAGAGTCACATGTGCATTACTTTTCTATGTGTGTGTATGTGTTTACAAATAGTTAAAGCAAGAGAGCTACAGTTTTCCACATTAATGATAAGGATAACTTCTGCTGCAAAAAACATATACAGTCTGAGCTTCTCAGGCGCCCCATTTAATCACTTATTCATTCCCCTCTGTCTCTGCTTCAATGAAATCTCTCTACTTGTCTATAGGAGACTGAAAGAACCATGTCAGATCTGAAGAAAGGGAAGGAGAGAGAATATACACTTATGCAAACAGTGTGGTTTTCCCTTAAAATCCTGTGTGGGAACAATATGGAGCAGCTGACCCACAAATAACCCACTAAATATCTTAGTGAGGATAGAACACATAGTTAATCTGACTTAGCAAACTGTCTTATATACCTAAACATGTAGTATCAGTGACTCAACTATTAATGTATACTGTAGAAAGTGATCATGTATGTAACACTTAGCTGCATTCTTCTGAATGTGTGTTTGTGACAGAAACCAGCAATGCAATGATGCGGTCTCGTTTTGTGTGTATGTGATAATGGGTGACATCTCCTGGCATTCCCTCACATAAAGATAAAATAGGGGTGACATACATGTGTTTCAGGGCTGTCTGGAGACATTCAAGCGTAGAGTTATCGCACATAGGCGAGTCAGAGTGACGGGGCTGATAGCATGGAGTGAATGCTGCTTTCATGGAGCAAAGATGATACGCTGCTCTTTATGTCTGATGTCACCGAGACACTCGCAGCAGTGTGTGTGTGTGTGTGTTAATGTGGTTGTTGACCTCACAGTCAGACTCATGAGTGTGTGTGACATTTGCGATTCTTGCTGAAAGATTCAAGAGGGTTCAGAGTGGCTGAGGAAGGAGCACAATTGTCTGTGTGTGACAGAGAAGGAAGATGGAATAGTTCACCTAAAAAAGACAATTCTGACCCTCATGTTTATGAAAAATGTCAATGTTGTTGAAACATTTTTAATCTGGACATGGACTAGATGCAAATTTTGCCGAAGGTGAAAGGACAAACACCTGTGGACATGGCAAAAATGGTGACAACTGCTCAAACAAAAAGAGCATTATTATTATTATTATTATTATTATTATTATAGAAGTTACCAACTTTGAAAGTATTATTGTTTCCTTCTACTTCCTAAAAATTTTGTCATTTTAGTTGTCATTTACAGTTTTTCATTCATTTTTTTAAATTCTTTTGAAAGTCCTTGTTTTGTGTTTCTCTTCAGGCTTTTGCTTCTAATAGAATTGTATGCAGTTTCATTTAGTAGCAACTTGCATATTTATGTTTAATACACACACACGTCTCTTATGTTCACTAAGGATGCATTTTTTGATTAAAAAAAACAGAATTATTGTGAAATATTATTACAATTTAAAACAACTGATTTCTTTTTTATTATTTAAAAATTTAATTTATTCCTGTGATGACAGCTGAATTTTCAACAACCATTACTCTAGTCTTCAGTACCACATGATCTTTCAGAAATCATTCTAATATGATGATTTGGTGCTCAAGAAAGATTTCTTCTTATTATTAATATTCAAAACTGTTCTTAATGTTTTTGTGTAACTGTGATGCATATTTTTTTAGAGTTCTTTTTTTGATTAATAGAAAGTTCAAAAGAACAACATTTATTTGAAAGAATATAATTTTTGTAACATTATAAATGTCTGTCTTTACTGTCACTTTGATCAATGTAATTCTTCCTTGCTGAATAAAAGTATTAATTTCTTTCAAAAACAAAAAAAAAATCTTGGACTGTATATATGCCTTGCAAGAGGATCATCATATTTGGGAGTCCATGGCATCAAAAAGTACATAAAAACCTGTACTAAACCATATATGATGGAGACATTAAAATGTACTTTATAACAGCAATGACCTAACTGAGTGGTTTGTGGAGGTCATTTCATTTTTCTTGCTTTTGCTCATTTTCTTCATGCTTTTCACAGTCTGTAAATGCTTTGGCAAGTGAGAAGCCAATATGAGCCGAAAAATTAAATAAAACAGATCGAGAGAGAGCAAGCAAGCGAGTGAGAGTCAAAGACCACCTCTTTGTTTCTTGATAGCTTTCACAGATGTTAAACACCAACCACTCGCTCCGAGCTCTTTATGAGCGCCTGATGCCTTTTAGAACATGACCATGAAAACAGCTCACACACACTTTTCCTCTCTCTTTTTCTCTGTCACTGTCTTTCCATTCATCCTTTGGCTTTTTCTTTCACACAAACCCACAAATGGCCATATTTACTCAGCCCAAAGTACTTACAGAGTGACTGTGTGTGTGAATACGTTTCCCCCTTCAGAGAGTCAGATTAAAACATGCTGTGTCATTAAGGTTCATGAGAAACATTTCTCAAGATTTGCTTTCCTCTGAAAGTGTGTGTGTGTGACATCTTCTTGCTTAATTTATTTAGCCTTAAAACAGTAAAATAATGAATTCCATAATGTTGGACTCAGACTTACAGTGGGTAATGATGTTTTTCATGTATGTAATTGTCTGTGTGTGTGTGTGTGTGTTTGTGGTTAGGGCTCTTATGAAGCTGAACTAATGCGGCTCTGTTGTAAATCACACTAATAAGGCTGCAGCCGATCACACACTCACTCATTCCTCTCTTTCCTCATCCCTCGCTCTCCCTCTCCCCCTTTCCTCTCCTCTGTCGGCCAATAAATAACCTCTGGCCTGGCTGCGGACATAACGCTCACACTACAAAGGTTCGCCATCCCATATTTTCTGCGTAACGAAGTCTGAAAAGGTAGGAGGGACCGCTGCTATCAGCAAATGAAATGCCATAAATGTGATTCATGAAGGAATGAAGGCGTCAGCTTATTCCTCCATCTTATCGCTCTATCACTGGCTCCTGCTATTTTTTCCTGTACTTTTTCTTACTTGATCCCAATTATCTTTCCCAAGTGTTTTGCTCAGAGTTCGGGTAGTATTCCCTGTGGCCCCGCCCACATCTGGCATGTTGCCATGGGGACAACTGTCTGAGAGAATGTTCTCATGTCTCATGATGTCATAAATTATCGCCACCGCTTCCCTCTCCACTTATCAGAGGAAGATAGAGATGTCTTCCCTGCAGACAGATGGAGAGGGGAGGAGAAAGGGGGAAGATGATGTTTATGAGAGTAAGTTAGGAGGAGACAGAAATAAAGGATGGGAGTACGTGGTCTGGTGTGTGTATGTGCTGTGATACTGAGATGTTGATTTTGTGTGTGTAATAAATGAGTCAATAAAAAACCTTTCTTGATGAGGTCGTAGTGTGTGAAGTGACTGATCCCCTTTGGCCTCCAACACACTTCCTCCTTGGACCTCCGCTCATATGTATAACACACACACATACATTCCACTTTAAATGTCTGGGGTCTCTAAGATTTTGTTTTTGAAAAAAACAACAAAAAAAAAAACTGTGTTTGCTCACCAAAAAGCTGTTTATTTGCTAAAAACATAGTAAAAGCAGTACTATTCTGAAATATTATTATAAAAGAACAGTTTTGTATATGAATATATTTTAAAATGTAATTCATTCCTGTGTTGAAAGTGAATTTTCAGCATCATTACTCCAGTCTTCAGTGTCACATGATCCTTCAGAAATCATTCTAATATGCTGATTTGCTGCTTAAGAAACTTTTATCATTATCACTGAAAACAGTTTTTGTGGAAACCGTGATACATTTTTGTTTAGAGGATTCTTTGATGAATGAAACATTCAAAAGAACAGCATTTATTTAAAAGGGAAATCTTTAGTCACTTTTTATTAATTTAGTGCATCCTTGCTGAATTAAGATATTCATTTATTTAAAAAATATTTTGAACAGTAGTGTAGATGGGAAAAATATAGTAATTTGCAGCCTTTGTTTATCTTACATATAATGTCTCTCTATATTTATTTCTAGACAAATTAGTTTAAATTTAATTGCTTTACATATAAAAATGAATCTTATAGGCTAAATTTAATGTAATAAATCTTAACTGGATATTAAGTGAAGCCTAGACAGACTAATCAAAGTTTTTTTTTTGTTTATCTACCGACAGCCGCGGTGTTTGTGTGAGTGACAGTTTGAGGAACACATCATGTGCTGCTTAACATTTTTTTGAAAACAATGATACTTTTTTCCTCCAAATTCTTTGAATAAAAAAATGTAAAAGAACAGCATTATTTGAATAAAATAAGATGTTATTGACAGATAAAATCTTAAGACCTCTTGGTTTTTATTGTACTGCTAGAGCTTACAATCAGAAACAGATTGTTACTTCCTTTAATCAGCTTCTCTACCAATGGTTATTTAACTAAGTTGGTGAATGGTCAGGCAACGACAATCATTATATACACACATGCCACTCTAAAACCCAGTGCCAAGGGGCAAGAGCGTGCACATGTAATTGACCATATAAATATGGGTTTCTGTTTAAGTTTATTTAACTTTTAAAAATGTGAAATAGTTTTTCTTTGATCTAATATTAAAGCAATATGTTTGACCTTTGCTTGTGTTTATGTAAGTTCAGTGGGAGTTGCAAAATGTAGATCTGTGTGTGTTTATCATTGAGTGCATGCGGTTTATGTACATGTGTGCTGTACTCTTGAATATCCATATGGACTTTTATGCGTTATGCTTCAGCTAATAAACCTCAGGACATTAATGTAGTGTTAATCCAGGTGCTTCCAAACAGGCAGCCATTACATTTCTCTCCAGTCATGACCTCCCTATCTCAGCCTCATTAAGTCTGGAGTAAAACCTCCTACCTACCACAACCACAGACAAAATACCAACCTCTTGCTCTCTCTCCAGGATATCATGAGTGTTTTTGTAAGCCCAGCTAATTAGTTTCTCTCTCTCTCTAGCTCTCTGTATGTTTAACTGGTCATCAGTGGTCATAAATGTGCTGTTGATTTGGTTACTTCCTGAGACAATGGCAAAATTGTTTTATGTGCCATTCAATTAGCAGCTGCTGCTGGGCTGCTCCATCTGGAGCTCTTTATGCTGAGAGAGTGATGAGGAGAGAGAGAAGTGCAAAGCCACAACCTCCGCTGATGGAGGACGAAATGACAGGGAGAACCGTGGCGTCCCCAAAAGCCTGAGTCCAAACAGAGGGAAGGGGAGGGAAAGTCACTTTGCATTTCAAGATTCTTTCAGGTGCCTGACCAGCCTGTGGACATAGAATGAAGCAATTCATTAAATCAATGCTAAATTTAATTGGTGTCCTTAATTGTATGTCAACACAAACAAATGAGTCACATTTTGGCACAAAAATGTTTTTAGACTTATTTAAATACAATACAGTTCGAGTATTTTATTGCATATCCAAAACATAGGTTTCAGAACTATTGGCGCTCTCTAAGAATATTTAAAGCCAAACAAAGTGGCGGCTGTTATGAAATCCTATGCTTTACAGTTGGTCTCCGTTTCCAAGAACTGCATTGCTGGCTGTCTCCAATTCTAGTTTCCCTAGGGTATAAATATGAGTTTGCACGCATGTAAAATACCTTTGTCCATCACCATGGGTAAAACCGCAGAGCTTTCAGCAGGAAAGTGACAGATGATTGTTGAACTGCTCAGATCAGGTAACAGATATAAAAGAATACATAAACAGTTGAAAATACCGCTAAGCACAAAGGCTAAAATCAAAACGTTTCATAAGTCTGGAACAACTGCAGATTTGCCAGAAAATTATGTGTGGGGTTTTTGCCCCCACACTGAGTAAGGAACATGATGAGAGAGGCGTAGAGGAATCCAGGGGTCATAGGCTCAGAATTCCACACTTCAAAATCAGCTGTTAGATGACACGTCAGTGTCAACAAGCGCTTAGGAAAGGATGCACAAATGAAGCCATTACTGAACACAGACCACAAACTGCAGTGCCTGAACTTTGCTAGGAGTTATATTTCAACTGAAATTGTGTCTTGAGGTCAGATGAGACCAAAACTGACCTTTTTATACCCATATACAATGTCATAATTTTTGGTGTCAGAGAAATGCATGCAGGGAAAAGCACCTGACGCACACAATAATGTATTGTGGTGGATCTTTGGTGCTTTAGGGCTGTTTTGCTCCTTAGTGGTCTGGAGAAATTTGCAAAGGTGAATTGTATAATGAATTCCACACAATTCTACACTGTTAAAAACATACAATTTTAAGAGAAAATTAACATGAAAGCGCGCGCGCACACACACACACACACGTGTGTATATATATATATATATATATATATATATATATATATATATATATTTTTTTTTTTAATGGTGAAAACCTAATTTCAGAAGTCACATTTGATTTATCTTTTAAAATTTATGTTGTTATTTATGCACATTATGGTGTTATGTTAAATTTTATGTTGTTTAAGTAATATTTATATTATTATGTTAACCTTGTGTGTTACCCTGATATTGTTTTGCCTTTTCGTGGGTAACACTGCACTCTTCTATGCATGTTTATTAGCCTCTGTTCACAGAAAAGCCAATTTCGATTAATTTTAAGTCATCATGTGGCTTTCTGTTTTACTGCTTGTTTTATTATGGTAGTTATCAGTATATTTTACAGTACAACATAGGTTTAAGTTGTTCAGATGATATTATAATGATATATGATTGTGACCTGTAAAGCATGCAGCCTCCAAAATGACATTCCATAATTCTGTGAACATTGTCACTGTATTTTTTTTACTAAGTTTTACCACGGCTGCCCAAAACCTGCTTGCTTCTGCCAGGAGGTTCAGACTTGGCCACAGTTTGGACCTTTCAGCGAGATTATATCGCAGAAATGGTTTCTAGAAACATAAAATAAAGCGTTTTATAAAGGCCACCCAGTCTTGGGATTTGAATCTCATTTAAAAGACAGAAATTGACTCCATAAATGTTGTTCTTGAAGAGAGCAAGCTTGTAGTTCCTCATGCTGAAGAGTAACTCCAGAGAATCATGTCAGACAGTAGCGATGGTGTTTTCTGGATATCTGTATTTTGTGTATGTCTAACATAGTGCTTTGCTTTCAGGATATAGGGCTGAATTTTAGACTCATCAGACCGCAAAGTTTTCTTCTAAAGCTTTTCAGGTTTTGCCAATTAGCTTCTAACAAACTCCAGGCGTTACTTAATATTGGCTGTTCTTTGAAGTGGTTTTCTTTCAGCCATTCTCTTAAAGAGGCCGAATATGCTGGAGAAGCTGTTGATGTCAGAACATTTTGTTTTCCATTGCAGCCAAAGAGTTTAAGTTGAGAGATCACGTAAACGTCAGTGATATTTATTGTGCAATCAAGTATGTGTTGTATTAACAACAATAATAATGCATTAATTTGTTTGTGATGTCAAAAGATATATTTCACTCAGTGTAAAGGTGTGTGTGTGTATATATAAATATAATTTTCAGATACAGTGTATGTTTAATCTATTCCTGGAAAACAAAGAGAGCATTTCACACATTTGGCTTCTGTCAGAGTGTTTTTTGTTGTTGTTGTTAATTTGAGAATTACAGAAATGGTTTGCTACATGTGTAATGTAAGCTGTTGAATAAAGGGTGCTAATAATTTTTTTTTTTTTTTTTACTTCTGTCAATAATAATAGTTAAATATATTATAATTTGCACTGCGAACAAGTAGAACTTAATAGGTCATGCATGTTTTTTTTTTTTTTTAGTTGTGCGCACTTTGAGAGTATTATAGTGCTGCAGGTCAGAAATAGTCTTATTGTGAGATAGACAGATCTTATAGTGGGTACATTGCATGTTTTTGCCCAATACAAACAAAGCTGTGCTTGATTTGTAGTTGCTTGGTGACATTGTTGACTAGGACAAACCATAAAATGGCTTTGGCTACTGGAACTGTTAGATGAATTGCGGTTGTAACCCAAAAACAAATGATATGTTTTAGGTGGTGGGTAGTTAGCATAAAAATGACCTAGTTACGCAAGTATACACTCAACATTCTTATTTTGCTTGTGTTTGAGGTCTCTGAAATATAAACCGTGATTGTAGAATGAAACCTTGACCTGCTTTGCTGAACAAGGTCCAATTTTGTTTGTTTTTGAGGTTGTTGGTGTGATTGAATCATTTTAGACTATACCAACCCTGTTTCAGATCAGAATTATCATTGTTTATTCATTTTCAAATGGCAACATTCCTGATCTCTGAACTTCCATATACACATAAACAAATCCAACACAAACTGCCTTTCAGACATATAGTTTGTTTGTGATGTTCACATTTGAAACTGTTTGCCTTTTTGGATTAATGTGTCATTTTCTATGATTTTTGCCTCTGAAGGGAGTCACTGGAGCGGTACTGACTGTGTACTTTAGTCTTAGTGATGCTTGACTATGTATGTATGTGTGCGTGAAGATGGTCCCTCTTGATAGTTCCCGGGTGGAATGTGCGAGCAGACGCTGTCATCGCCCGTTGCTGTGGCACCTCCTCATGGCTGTGTTTTCCTTAGCGATAGCATTATTTTGACTAGTCCAGAGTTTCTGAGATGGATGAAGGAATGGCAGGAGAGACATACGAAGGGATGGAGGGAGACTCTGTTTTCCTTTCTGTGAACATGTGATAGGTGGTGGGCCTGATGACAGATAGAGCAAACAGAGTGTACGGAGAACAAGAAAGAGAGAAAGTGAACAATGCGAATTTGAGTCTGAAAAAAGAATGTGAATAGGAGGGACATGTAGAGGAGGACTATAGGCTATTTAAAGGGATAGTTCACCCAAAAGTGAAAATTCTGTCATCATTTACTGACCTTCATGTCGTTACAAACCTGTCTGAGTTTCTTTCTTCTGTTGTGCACAAAAGAAGATACTCTGAAGAATCTCGATAACCAAACAGTTGATGGTAGCCATTGACTTCCATAGTATGGAAAAAATACTATAGAAATAAATTCTGATCTATTCTGATATATAAGAATGTTTGTTTATTTGTGAGGTAAAAGCAAGTGCAACACATTTCCTGTGTATACATGAACTAATAAAATATATAATAAAATATACATTAATAATTAATATTTAATTGTATACATCATGAAACCCATTACTCCAGTCTTTAGTGTCATATGATCCTTCAGAAACCATCCTAATATTTTTAGATAGTGTTGAAAATAGTTGCGATTAATATTATTCTGGAAAACACAATACTTTTCATGATTATATAATGGATAGCAAGTTCAAAAGAACAGCATTTCTTGATAATATAATTCTTTTGTAACATAATAAATGTCTTTACAGTCATTTAATGCGTTGTTTCTGAATAAAAGTCTTAATATCTTTACAAAAAAAACTTTCTGACCCCATGTCTTTGAATGGTAGTGTATAAATGTAATAATTAGTTTAATACTCTAATTTGTCATTTGTACATTTTAGTGTCTTGAATGACATGAGTATATTTGGAATATTTGGAATGAGGGTAATATGGTGTCTTTTCTTTGATCTAAACTCTTAAAAATAAAGGTTCTTTATTGGCATCAATGGTTCCAACTTCTAAGGAACCTTTCTTTTTCAGAAAATGTTCTTATTGTGTAGCTCTCAGTCTCTGAAGAGTTATGTGCATAGTTTTTAATACTTAAGCTTCATTATAATCATATGAGAGCAAGGCTGTGATTGATATTTTTAGAAATAGTACATGATTGAAATTCACAAATAAAAAGTTTTAGTCTTAGTACTATGTAATTATAAATCATTTTATAGGAGAGAAGAATATATAGACCAGCATCGACTGCTGTTATGTCATTGTTTTGACCTGAGGAAATTCTGGCAGGTTACTCCTTGATGCAAATACATTTTCCTAACAGAGCAACCCACCGCTTGTGCCCTGACCTTTAACCTTTGACCTCCGAGCTCATCATGTGGTGTCAGCACTGTCTCACCCACCCATACAAACACACATGCACGCTCCTGAAGAGCCATGTTTCATGTTTTTAACATGTTTGTTTGTGAGCATTCAGTTATAAACATTGCTGACGCTGCCTTTTTTAAACCAGCTCGAGGAACTGAAGTGTGTTAAGTTTCTCTGATGTGTTCTGTACGTGTGTATTTTAAGCATTCCTCTCCTCTCTAGATTAAATTAGCTACTCTAGCCATGCAGGGTCTGGGTAGTTAAAACTCTAAGTTTGGTTGAGGGCATCTAAAAACTGCCTGATTGTAAATATCTTCCACCACAGTGCTCAGATCTGCTGTAATGGCACGATGTATGTGGTAACAATGCAGCACAAGCCTCACAATCTGTCATTATGCTTTATGAAGGACCCAAACATGTGGCTCTTTATGGACAAATCAAACGTCCCATTCTGTTGGCACTGGACATGTAGGCAAACATATGTGTGTATAAATACTTGAGAATACACAAGAATTACATGTGAAGCCACATTGCATAAGATATACTGTAGGAATTTTTTTTTTTCAGTTGATATATCTTGAATGAAGTTTATTTTTCTTTCTTTCGCTTCGGCAAATCATTTTCTCCCCTTGTTTTCAGCTAAAATCTGATAGAATTTAATAAGGTTTATATCAGAGGTGCCCAAACTCGGTCCTGGAGGGCCGATGTCCTGCAGAGTTTAGCTCCAACTTGCCTCAACACACCTGCCTGGAAGTTACCAGTATGCCTAGTAAGAGCTTGATTAGCTGGTTCAGGTGTGTTTAATTAGGGTTGGAGCTAAACTCTGCAGGACATCGGCCCTCCAGGACCGAGTTTGGGCACCCCTGGTTTATATGCTTGAAACCAGAAATAAAACCTATTTTCCAATGCTTGATTTAAGATATAACAGTTTTACTTAGTACTTAGCTAATTGAAAAAAGACAATAAAAATAAAAATGGCAATGTCAGTGCCAAAAATAACAATGTCACGAAAATAATTCAAATATTGGAAATGTCAGTACTATATAAATATATACAGCAGTAAAGCTGGTATGTTCTATATATATACAACATACTAACATTACTAACAAAAGGCAAAGAAAAGGAAACCAGTCCATCTCTGGACTTAGCAATTTGTTGCTTTAGTAATTTATCATTTACTCAACAAAACCTCCAAAGGGCTCTGGGTTATAATCTTAGGAGTGCTATGAACAAAAATCCTGGGTTGTTAGATATTACCAGGTTTCTAGAGAACTGTGAAAGAGTGGGAGAGCGAATGAGGCATTGCGATAAGAAGGGGCAAAGGGGCAAGGCGAATGAGAGAGTGGGTGATTTGTGGCTAGTAATAAAGGTGGTGTATGTGGTCTGTTGTTTTAGTGTGATAGAGCAGAGCTGGTCAAACTCCCACTACAGGAATGCGCAACTCGCACTTTATCTTTAATGCATTGAATCACACTTGCTTGTACAATGCAGATGTCTCTTTAAAAAAAGAGATGAACAGCAACAGGTAACCTGGCAGCTGTTGCATCAGGTGTAAATTAAATTTGGGTCACGTACAGGCTGATACACACTGACAGAGGTCACACACGGGCCACACACGACGCGCAAGCTCCTTGTTAACACTGTCTGTGGAGATGTGGTGTCAAAGGCACCCAAAACAGACAGCAAACTTTCTCTTCAGCAGAGAAAAACATTATGCATTATACACTCTCAGAAAAAAGTTACAAAAGCTGTCACTGTAGACTAAAATCTACATTTTAGCTACTAATATGTATATTTTAGGTAAGTACTAATCTTAAATTATTAATATGCATGGGTAAATATGGTACAAAAGTATATTTGAAAGGTTTCACATGGCATCATAAATCATTTTTAATCAGTTTTCTTTTTTTTCAGTAAAATATCTAAACATCCTTAACGCGTTTACAAAAACCAAACTGCATAAGATTTTAAGATGTTTTTCACATACTATATGTTGAATACGTTTTTGGTCACACTTTATTTTAAGGTCCAATTCCTGCTATTAACAAACCGTTAGCTACGACTTTTGCCTTAATAAACTCCTAATTTGCTGCTTATTAATAGTTAGAATAAAAATTTTTAAAGGTGTCTTTTTTACACGTTACATAACAATAAATTATGCATAATTACATTCAAGTAACCCTAATCCTTATATACATGTACATGTAGTTACATGTAGTTAATTAATATTACTCAGTATTTAAATGTATAATTACACTGTAACAAGGACACCTTAAAATAAAGTGTAACCATAGTTAGCAAGGTAGTTGTTAAGTTTAGGTATTGGGTAGGATTAAGGATGTAGAATATGGTCATGCAGAATATGTGCTTTATAATACTAATAAACAGCCAATATGCTAGTAATAGGCATGCTAATAAGCAACTAGTTAATATTGAGTATTGGTCTCTATGCTAAAGTGTTACCAGTTTTTTCTTTCTTTTTCTTTTAATTAGATTTATCCTTTTGTTTTTGGTTAAAATCTAACAAAATTTAGTGAGGTCTATACTTAAAACTGGAAATAAAATCTTATTTGGCAGTTCAAGATATACTTGATTCAAGATATAGCAGTTAGATAATTTAGACTAATTTAGAAAATAATAATGACAGTGTCAAAAACAAAAATAACAATGTAATTAAAATAATTTTGTAATTAGTATTTTTTAGTTAAAATGTTAAAAATGTCAATAATGTCGACTGTTTTCACTAAAATTAAGTATCCTTAAAATAAAATGAGTAAAACCAAGTGCCCTTAAAGTAAAAGTCAAATAAAATGAAAACTATCCAAGAAGCAAAAGATATTAAGATATTATTTTAACAGAATATATCTTTTTACTGGGTTTTTATTAGTTTATCATATCCCATTGCCAATGGGATATAGAAAGTGTCTTTTTGCAAAGATTTGTACTGGAAACAAGACAAAAACACTAATTAAGAAACTGCAGTCAAACAAATGTGACTCCGATTTGAGAGCGTTTTTAGCTGTGTATGTGCATGTATGTTGTCCCTGAGGTGAAATGGTTTAAGAAGTATGTATTTTGTGTGTGTGTGTAAGAGGTGTGATGAAGCGGTCTCTTGTGGAGACTTGTGTTGTGGATCATTGAGCGTGTGATGGAAGGTGTTCATGAGGAATTTACATTAGCACCGAGAGAAAATAAACTTAGCACATAGTATACACACACGCGCTCACACACACAATAAAGGAAAATGGAGAGAGAAAGACAGAAATGGAGAGCGAGAAAAGGAAACAGAGAGCAGGAAGGAAAAAAGGGGGGTATTATTAAAAAAAAATACAAGACGCATAAGTAAAATTGAGGAAAAAAAAGGTTGAGGTATTTGCAATGTCTTGCTCAGTGACAGTTTTTCTACAAGCTTAACAGTGTATTTCGCAGATTAGATGTTATGATGTTTTCATCGCATTTTCCTTCTTTAATGTTTTCAATGCATTTTCCTTTTTGAAGCCAACGGAGACCACAAAGACCCACTGAAACATAGACGTCTGTATATTTATGGAAATGGAACGGAAAAATAACTTTGATGCAAATGTGCATGCATTTATATGTGTGGCTGTGCATAGGTGTATGTGCATGCGGTTGTTAACCCAGAGTTTTGTGGTGGAGTCTGTAATTGTGTGTCCCTGTACAAACAGCCTCAGTGCTAACTCTCCCTACCATATTTCCACTCCACTTGTACCAGCAGGTCTCAACCTTTAAGACACATGTTCCATTTTATTTCAATTAGACTCTCAGAATTCCCCCACAGTATTCCCTCCAGTTCCCCTAATGCAGTCCCGCTCCTCTAGGCATCACTAGTTGCCCATGGCAATGAGATATTGGCCGTTGCCCCCCGGTTATGGGTTATTGGGCGTTGCAGAGCTCCATGCTACATTTGCGATGCTTGGAGCCAGTGAAAGGGAAAGGAGGTCGTCATGGGAACCAAGCACGCTCAGTCGGACCAGACTGCTGACTGCTGTCTATGACCCAGTAGATTTATACACCCATAGGCAGCTGCCTGCTAATGCTAACAGCTACCACCTTTGGCACAAATATTAGCTCATCAAGCTGTAACCACTCTCTTTGTAGACCCAGTCTTGAATTTTCAACACCTAACATGTTTTGCAGTCCCGTAATGGGATTTTGATGAGATTCTGTGGTTGTTGTTGAGTTCAGCTACTGCCCTTAAAAGTATACGTTTATTCGGGCAAATACTCAGGCGCTAAGGTCCAACGCTAACATCTAAGTGTCAGCTGTGGATATTTTGTTTGTGTTTGATAAATTAACAGGAAAGTTTGAGGTTTGACCAATTCTGTGTGACTCTAATATTTTTGTTTCCAGTGGAACATTTGAGGCTGTTGACTTTACTGCTAATCTGGAATACAGAGTTAGCAAACTGCACTAAAAGAACCAAAATGGTGGTGAAGTCCACTGCTTCTGCATTCAATATGTTTGAGGGGTCATATGCCTATGAGGGTATTTACACTTGGTTAGTTGTGCGTAGATTGATTAGATTGCTATCTGATTGGATACTCAGTAACTCATTTCATCTCAGAAATGTTGGTAACCAAACAGTTGCTGGTAGCCATTGACTTCCATAATATTTTTTCCATACTATGGAAGTCAGTAGCTACCAGAAACTGTTTCCAACATTATTTAAAATATATTCTTTTGTGTTCAGCAGAAGAAAGAAATTCATACAGGTTTGGAACGACATGAGGGTGAGAAAAAGATGACAGAAGTTTCATTTTTTCAGTGAGCCATCCCTTTGACAAATACTTCATGTATTTGTTGAAAAGGTTTGATTAAACTTAAAACAACCAGTCTAACTTTTAAAAACTAGTTGGCACAACTACAACTTTTGTGTCTGTATAAATATCTGTGCTTTGCAGCTGGTTGCTCTCTCTCTCTCTCTCTCTCTCTCTCTCTATATATATATATATATATATATACGCACACACACACACAATATACTGTATAGAACTGGAGAAATCTTGAACGAATCGTTCTTACTGATTGTAGTGAACTTGTTGAATCGGTTCACAGATTGCACTGAATGATTTGAACGTGATTTGGACTGATCTGATTGCAGTTGTTTTCAAGTCAACAACAATGATTCAGAGAGCTGCTGAATTGGTTATGTCTGACTCAAAATACACCTTAAACCTGGGAATAAATGAATACTCAGAGCTTGAGTATAAAGATAGATTTTACCAGAGCTGGGTAGATTTCTTACGAATTGTAATCCATTACCGATTCCAAATTACATGACAAAAATTGTAGTTAGTAACATAATCTGTTAGTTACACATTTTAAGTAATGTAATCAGACTACTTTTCGATTACTTTTGACCTACACTCTTAAAAATAAAGGTGCTTCAAAAGGTTCTTCAAGCGAAGCCATAGAAGAACCGTTTTTGGTTCCACAAAGAGCCATTCAGTCAAAGGTTCTTTAAAGAACCGTCTCTTTCTTACCTTTTTAAAATCTGAAGAACCTTCTTTCACCACAAAGAACCTTTTGTGAAACAGAAAGGTTCTTCAGATGTTAAAGGTTCTTTATGGAACCATTTAGACAAAAAGGTTCTTCTATGGCATCGTGAAGCACCTTTATTTTTAAGAACGTTTATCACATTGATTTAAATAGGATAATCTTGTACCATAATGTTATAAAAATGCAAAGAAAAAGAAAATATATTCTATTCATTGTTATTGACTACATGAAGTGCATTAAACATTACATTACATTATCAAGGTTTTCCAAACAGGGGTTCGTAAAGGAACTGCAGGGGGTTTGTGAGTTTAATGAAAATCAAATAATTAATTAAATCATGAAAATGTAAAATTAAAGTAAATTATTTTAAAATGACATCAATCAAAATAAAAAAGTCTCAGGGGTACTTCAAGTAAATATTTTAGGTGAAATAATATATTGCTTTATAATGTATTGCTATTGTGTGTACAGTATGTAGTCATGTAATCAATAAAAAAAGTAACTGTAGTTTAATTCCGAGTATTTTAAAATGTAATTTCATCTAATTATAAGTACTTAATTTTTGGAATATGATTACGTAATCCAGATTACATGTAATCAGTTACTACCCAGCTCTGTATTTGACAGATGATGTAAAAAGTTTCATAATTTTATGAATTAATTTTCTGCTGAATTTTGGTATTGTTTATTGTAAATGAAAATCGTATTTAGGTCATACATGAGTTTTTGTTAATTAAGCATGCTGTAAAAGGGTCATAAACTCATTGTATTGAACGAGTGAATGTGGATATATGTCCACATATGTGGGTCAGCATCTATTTGGGTAACTTATATTGAGTAACTGTAAATACCCAATAAACTAACACAAAGTTATTACATTAAACAAATAGGAGAAAGCATTTTAACATAGAAACTATTGTCTTTACCTTTAAGCGAATTTAGATTAAGCCTCAAATTACTAAGAAGGTTGTATAAATGTAAATATTCTGGTAAATTTGTTTGGCAGTGAGTTGGTTTTACAGCTTGCCAGTCTTGAATTAGAAGCCCTGGTGTATTGATTTCCCATCCCGCAGTGTCTGATGTCACAGTCATGGCAGTGAACTCTGAGTCTCTCATCTACCAGCATGACCACTAACAGCAATGGTGAGGACATGCATTCCAGCTGCACCAGAGGGACAAACTTTATGGTAGTTCTATGAGTCGGCTCGTTCCACCTGGCTCTATAAGGACGCCCACTTTATCATGGTTGGTTAATGCCATCACAGCCATTTATCATGCTGTTCCTTACACAGCAGAAGCCTGTAGGAAGCTGTCAATCAACCTGTTCAAACACATCCAGGGTGACAAACGCAGACCAAAACACAAACACACATAACAGCTTTAGAGTTTCACTACATAAAATGGCAATTTTAATGTTTTGCATTTTAATCAGTCATTGAAAAAATTCTCTCTCTCTCTCTCTCTCTCTATATATATGTACACATTTATATAAATAAAATTATATAAATTAATATATATATATATATATATATATATATATATATTGTTAATGCATGACAGGCCGTTTTAAAAGTCTTTTTATATGAGTAACAAAGTAATTTTTCTGTGTTTAAGTAAATATGGGCATGTAAAATAAAATGTACATTTAATCAGCATTTAATTAATATTTGAAAATTGCACTAAAAAATATTTTTATAAAGTTGTGAATAAAACCGATTACTGAAGTACTCTTTACAAGAAAATATTATTTCAGTCTTTAGAATGTCATGTTTAAAGTGTAATTATTTGTGAAATTTACTCATAATTCCTAAGTGAACACATACTACAAAAACAGTTTTAAGCTCTTTAGAAACTGTTTGTTTTTGTTAACATCCTCAGACGAAATGCTTTTTTCTGATGCTGATAAGCTTCCTCAGTAAATGTAAGTGAACTTGTTGTAGCCCCTCCCCTTATCCAATCAGCCATCTAATCAGAATACAGATTCCCTTATGATTGTCATGCCCCACTGCTCACATCAGTAAGTGTAGAAATTCTGGAAGACAACAGAAGGAGATCTGGATAAGGGTGAGAAGTGAGTGAGTGTGTGTGTAAATGAGGGTTTGTAGGGGTGTGAATGAGATATATCTCCTGATTAGGATTGGATGGAGGCGCCACTGTTTGTCATTCTGGATCCCTGCAGTTCAAAGCCAGGATAAGGGGTGCTGACAAGCATGAGAAGGATGTGTTTGTCTGTGCAAGTGCCTGTGTGTGTCTGTTTGTATGTGTTAGTTTCATGCGGTCTGACCTACCTCGATATAAAAAACAAGTTTAACAATACACACACACCTTTCGCTTTGTCCTCATCTTTCATTTTTTCGTTTTTCACTCACACATGGTTTTGTGATGTCTCATTCTCCAGGTGCCAGTAATGATCAAACCAGTAAAACCTTCCAGTAAAACCACTAACCTGCTCTCTGCAACCCCAGTCTGCTCCCACTGGCCTTTAACATTTACACAAATCATCTGTCAGTTCAGAACACACCTGATTCAGTAACCTGCTCACCCAGACAAAAAGACAAGAGTCCAGAGCAGTTGAATGAGTGGTGAAGCACTTTATCTGTCTGTACAGCTAGAATACGAAGACATGTACAATAGAGATAAAAAGAGTGAAAACTAAAGCTGTCAATCAATTAAAATTTTAATCTAATTAGTTATGCAGATTAATTCATAATCTGCTGTAATGTGTTATTAAATCAGCACATTATAATTAATATTTAATATTAATCATTATTTTTTTCATAATTGATCAAATTTGCAACATTAACAGAGTTAATTGTATTAGTTTATACTAAAATTGTTATATAATAATATACTGTTGTGTTGTGTGTAGTTATCATTAAAATATGAATATATAATATACAGTATATACGTTATTATAAAGTGAATATATAGAAAAATATTTATTTACTCACTAGTAATTAAATAAGTCACACTTTAATTAAAATTGTTTAGCGGTCATATACTTCCAATACATTCACTTAATTATAGACGTATAATAATATAAAAATTATAACAGATATCAGAATAATTTTATTCTTCTCATGGTTTAAGTATTATTATTTATAAGCCAAGCAGATGTGCTCATTTCTGTTAGTTTTCAACAAGTTAAGGGTAGCACAGTAAGCACTAACAGATGACAAATGAGCAGTTTGTGTAGATGTTTGTATGTCCGTGTGTATGAATGTGGTGTGTGTGCAGAGAGCTGTCACAAATGTGATACACTCCGGAAAACCTTACAGCTGCAACGGATACTCCCTGCTACTCTGACATGCCTGTGTACAGATAAGAAGTACTTCTGAATGTAAGTGTGTGGTGTCAGAGAATATGTGTTTGAGTGTGTGTATGTGTGTGTTTGTAGGTGTTTATGAATTATATACTGATCACATTTGTTCTTGAACATTTTGGATTTGGGAAGCAGAAAGTCTGCGTTGCTCTGTTTGGCTGAAAGTTACACGCAGTCCTTAATGGAGGTGCATGTAAACAAAATAACGCAGGATATTTGGATCATTTACTACATGCAGTAAAAACATAATTATAGCACAGTTGCTGCGCAACCATCAAAACATTTTTGTCATGGTGTCATGATGTACGGTTTTGTGATTTGATGCTCAGGTGTGTTTTGCAACATTATTCAGAGTGTGTGTGTGTGTGTGTGTTTTGCTCTATAGTAGGAAAATATGAACAGTTTAGTTTTCATTAACAAGGCGATGTGTACGTGTGTTTGTGTTTGTGTCTGTCTCTGATCTCAGTGTGTCCCATAGGCCTGTTGGAGCCTGCAGAAGCTGCTCATCTGACTGCAGGGCTGATAAGCCGTACAGTGAGCGGTGGAGACTGTGTGCGGGTGAAGCTGTCATCCGTTACACCCGTGTGGTTTGCTCTTTTCACAGATCTTATGATCCGCAAAGTTGATACATTCCTTAAATGCCGGTGTCTCTTTTACACATCAGAATCTCTCGATTCATCTGTTTAAGCAGATTTGTGGTGCTGTTCATGAGCTCCAAAACCGAAACAAAAATAATCAACAAAAAATATTGAGATACATGTATTATATTATTATATATTTATATATAGACTTATATATAAATATATATATTTATATATAGACTGAGACTTTCAAATAGTATATTTTATACTTTACTGCAAGTGAATCAATACTAGAATACATAATTTATAAAGTATTATTATATTTTTATACAAAAATATTATTTATTATTGTTATAAAAAATAAGAAAGTAAAACAAAAATATATAACGTTATTGGACTAAGAATGCAAAATATTAGTGACACCAACTATATACAGTATAGGTTATATTATATCCAGGGGGGGCAGTCATGGCCTAATGGTTAGAGAGTCGGGCTTGTAACCTGAAGGTCGCTGGTTTGATTCTCACAACGGCAGGAATTGAAGGTGGGGATTGTGAATGAACAGCACTCTCACCACCTTCGATACCATGACTGAGGTGCCCTTGAGAAAGGCACCGAACCCCTAATTGCTCCCCGGGCGCTGGAGCAATGGCTGCCCACTGCTCCGGGTGTGTGTGTGTGTGTGCGCATTTGTTCACTACTCACTGCTGTGTGTGTGCACTTGGATGGGTTAAACGCAGAGCACCAATTTTGAGTATGGGTCACCATACTTGACAATACATCACATTATTTATTTTATTTTTTTTATATCACATTATATATTTTAGCATTGTAGGGTTTAGATATTCTTTTTGAATTCTATTGTATTGTATTTTATTGACTCTGTTTTGATTGTCTGGATGGTCTGCATATGTCCGTTTCCTTCTTGTCATTTGTAAACACAGTGTGGAACTCAAAGCCCTGCTTCCTCTACCTGCAGTCACAATATACTGGAGTATGTTTTAACAGTGTCACTCACCCACACACAGGGATTAGGGAATAATCCGTGCTTGTGTCTGACCTCTGGGGTCACCAACACATCCGGCTACCAGCAATAATGATGTCTCTCTCTCTCTCTCTCTCTCTCTCTCTCTCTCTCTCTATCTCTATCTCTCTTTCAAAAAGTGAACCTCAGACTTCCACATGTACACAGCAAAAAATCTTATTCTCAATCATAATCTTTGTCTAATTTTTCACTAAAAAAATGAAGGTTTCCTGCATAATATATCTTAAATGAGATTTTTTTGTAACTATAAAAAACTGTAAACTGTAAAACTATATACATACACACTACTGTTCAAAAGTAACATTTTTTAATGTTTTTGAAGAAATACTTGCCAAAGTTACATTTATTTAATCAAAAAAGAAATTGTAAAATATTATTACAGTTAACTCTTTTCAATTTTGCAAGAAGTATAAAATGGAATTTATTCCTGTGATGGCAAAGCTGAATTTTCAGCAGTCAATACTCCAGTCTTCAGTGTCATATAAAGTTCAAAATAACAGCATTTTATTTTAATTAGAAATCTTTTGTAACATTATAAATGTTTCTGTCACTTTTGATCAATTTAATGCATCCTTGCTGAATAAAGAATTATTTTCTTCCAATAAATAAATAAATAAATATATAGTATTTAAATTGCCATGAATGATTTTCAAAATTTATTTCACCCTATATGTGACCCTGGAACACAAAGCCAGGGGTCAATTTTTCAAAATTGAGATATATACATCATCTGAAAGCTGAATAAATAAGCTTGCCACTAATGTATGGTATGTTAGGATAGGACAGTATTTGGCTGAGATACAACTATTTGAAAATCTGGAATCTGAGGGTGCAAAAAAAATCAAAATCCTGAGAAAATTGTCTTTAAATGAAGTTCTTAGCAATGCATATCACTAATCAAAAATTAAGTTTTAATATATTTACAGTAGGAAATTTACAAAATATCTTCATGGAGCATGATCTTTACTTAATATCCTAATGATTTTTGGCATAAAAGAAAAATCGATAATTTTGACCCATACAATGTATTTTTGGCTATTGCTACAAATATACCCCAGCGACTTAAGACTGGTTTTGTGGTCCAGGGTCACCTATATAATCACAGATGGATTAAAATGTGTAAAGCTCTCAATATCTAGCAGTGTTTGTGCTTGTATTCATCTCACTGTATATTTGGTTTGTTTAACTAGCTTTAACAGGAACAGATGGGACAAGAGAATCTGATTGATTTTCTAATCCTAATATTGATTGTTGTTACAGTGGTTTGACTTGGTACTGTACACACACTGTACTGTGTGTGTGTGTGGGGGGGGGGGGTGCACATCAGAAGTGTTACTGTAGTCCTGTGGGTCATTTCTTATGCTCTTTTACTCCTCCTGAGTGTGTGCCTCCTTGGTACTCCTTCGGATTATGGCTGATTTAAATGTAAACTGCTCAACTCACACACATGCACATACACACTTTAAAAATGGCAGAACAATCCTCTGGCCGCTTTAATCTTGTTCATCTCAGTATGTGCATGTTGTCATTCCAGACTCTGTGTGTGTCTTTCAGGAAAATCAGTTACTCTCAGCAGTCATCTTTTCAATAATAAACACGCACATACACGTATATGTTCTCTAACTCTATGTTGTACATTTTAGTGACAGTAGCATCCCTGAGATATTTGGCATGATCACTGTAGTTAAAGAAATTACTCACCCAAAAATGAAAATTCTGTATATATTTATTCACCCTCATGTCAGTCCAAAACTGCATGCTGCTGTTGTGAATAATTGCTTAACATTTTGGCTTGTTTGTCACAGAAAGTTATTGCATGGCAAGTTTAACAGAGCACAAGTGATATAGATTTTACTTTTATAGTGTCTTTATATATTGCTTTTTTGTCCCTTGTGGCAACTCGCTGTCACTACTAGATGAACTGCTGTTAAATGGAAATTTTTTCTAAATTCTCCTTTTATTCTCCTTGGTCCACAGGTTTGGACCATCGCAAGGATGAGTAAATATCAACATGATTTACATTTTTTGCTGTACTGTCTCTTTTTTATGTAGAGTATTAAAATTCTTATGAAGCCTAGTGCCAATTGGTTACTGGATCTCTGCTTTTTGATTGGCTGTTACATTTACAAATTTGTCAGTAGTGGTGTTGATTGACTGACAGCTCTGAGGACTTCTGGCCACCTGGGTGGCCATGTTGATCCTTCCTTTTCAGATGTAAACACGTCTACAACCAATCAGAAGACACTCCAGGGACTCCAAGACCTCTGAGCTCCAACAAATCTCCCTTGCATATAATACATGCTTCTCAATTGAGAATATTTACACTATTAAAAATGTTTTTTTCTGAGGGGGTAAATAAGATTATTTGAGTGTGTTTCACAAGAAAATACTAAGTATTTGTGCTTTAATGTAATTTAATTTAATGCCTTTGTAATTATTTGTGAAATTTACTAGCAATTTCTGAGTGAAAATGGTTTATATATACTGTATATATACTTTGAAACTGTTTAAATCTATACTGTTAAATGTATAATCAGTATCAAAATACTGATCTGATGTAGAAAAATATTTATATGTTCTTTGTTAAACACTGTTTTATTTACAACTTTGAAAAATCATTTTTATGTGTGTTTAAGAGCGAGAGCATGTGTGAGAGTGTGTGTGCATTATGTGCATACGAGAGCATGTTTTTGGGGCCGCAGCTCGTTGATGTAGCTGTCATGGGAGAGTGGATTCTAGTCCAGAAACCCTCCGGATGGAACTGGGGGGACTCAGAGCTCTTCTCAAAAACCTAAATAAACCAAGATTTCCTCACTGCCCACCAGAGAGAAAGTGAGAAGGAGAGAGACATACATTTTTGTGAGCTTTTATGCTATATATGGCTCAAAATCTGCCAAAATGCTATTACAACAGTTTCTTTCTCAATTTCATGTCCATTCTTGGCTAATTTGAACTGATGAGTGTTCAGACCATGCTTGATAAGCAAATGTTAGAGATGGAATTGTATTATTTCTTGTGAGTGTATATGCGTGTGTGTCTGTGTGTGTGGGTGCATATATGTGGTGACAGACCTTAGGGTGCAGATTTAATGAGGATGTCATTTTTCACAGCTGAAAATGACATGTTTCTTATGTTAGTAATTGTGCGTGTGGCCAGGTGTGTGTGTGTGTGTATGTGTTTGTAAGGGCACTAGATGGCATGAGTGACCTTGAGCTTGTTTTAACCATGAAGGTTTAAAGCAATCGGTCACTCATATCTGTGTGTGTGCGTGTTGAGTCTGTATTCATATCGCTGTGTCCTTGGCCTGTTAAGGAATGCGGGACTCAAAGGTCACAGTCTATACATCCAGAATGCTTTGCGTCATGACACACACTCATTTAGCTGTGGGGAGTTTAAAATTGTTGCACCTTGTAGAGATAAAATTTCTTTTATTCCACTCATCTCAACCTCTCGGCAGCACTCATTTTATTCTGTTCTGTCCTTTGCTGCTTTCAACTGTTTCTCTTACAATTATTATAGTGCTTGTAATGTATAACAACTATGTATTGCTATTTTTCAAACATTCTGGTTAAGGGTTCTTTTTTAATTCATTAATTATTTATTACTTTATTAATTCAAAGTGAAGTGTTTTTTCTATTTCTGATTTTTTTTTTCAGCATTGAAAATATTTGCATATTAAATTGATTTGGTCTCTTCTGTCTTCATCTATTTTAGATCAAATTAATTGAGAATTAAATATCAGTACAATAATATCCAATACTGATCAAATGGCAAAACATTAAAAAAAAAGAAATCTACAAAAAAATAAAAAATAAATAAATAAAATTTATAAAACATTTCATGCTTACCTAAAACTTAAGCTGTCTTTTTGCTTCCTTGCAAACACTTCTTTTTTCCCCTCTGGAAATGTCAGTCCAGTTGTATTCATTTCTGTTCATTTACACACATCCCTGAATGTTGTATTTGGCAGACATTTACATTTATGGATTTGGCAGGCGCATTTATCCAAAGCGTTTTTACAGTGCATTTGCAGTAAACGACATCAGTTTTTTGTGGAAATCAAATCCATGACCTTGCTGTTGCTAATCCCATCATTTGCGCTATGGCATAATTAAAAGTCATGTGTCAAACTTGGTTTTTTATACTTGTGAATTATTTTAGGACCCTCAGATCTGACACATGAAAAATTTACAAATTGACACACTTATTTGTGCCAGAACACACATTCTTATCATCACTCATCAGATGAGTCATGCAAACACGTAATGATCCAATTTAATTTTTTTTTCTCCTAGAACATGAAAACCTCTCTCAGGGCTCCCAAGCATTTCACTGCTTCTCCCTCCCATCCCCTTCTCTCTTTTACTGGCTTGGACACTCATCTCCCTCTTGTCCTACTCCTCCCTCCCTCTCCCAGGCCGAAATAGTGATCATGGCTGCTGTTTCATCGGCTCTTTGCACTTCTCATTTCTATTAAGATTGATGGTGTGCTGTGCTATAAATGACAGTGCTAAGTCTGGCCATAGCATTAAGGAGGGGACCGGACAGGGGAGGAGGGGATGCCGGCTCTCTGCATTCTACTGCTAATGGGACGAGAGAAGTTAGATGTGTGTGTATGTGTGGGGTGTCACTATTTATGCTGCATGCAAAAGACAAATGGCCTTTGCTGTTAACTAACAGGCCTTCGCACAAAAAAATTGCTCCTTTTTTCCTTTACTTATTGGATTACACTGTGATTCTGAAGTTTAAAAAAATTAATAATTACCATTATTTTTGCATACATCATTTGTGGTAGGTCTTCTGTCTTACAAATAATTTCATATCGAATTGTGGTCAGTGAGGAGTAGTCAATGTGCAATTTGTATAGCAGTGAAGATTTAAATAACTCAACATACGGCCATATTGTCAAAAAAGCTGGCAACAAAAGTGAGTACACCCTAAGTGATAACAGCTATACTTCATTTAACCATGCAAAGCCACATGTCCTATTCATCATACTCATGTTTTTGTCTGCTTGACAGGACCATACAAATTTGTGTATCTTGTATTAGAGCAGTTAAAATTTGGTGCTTTGATTACAATTCTCTCATACTGACCACTGGATGTTCAACATGGCACCTCATGGCAAAGAACTCTCTGGGGATTTGAGAATTAGAACTGTTGCTCTCCACAAAGATGGCCTAGACTATAAGAAGATCAGTAACAACCTAAAACTGAGTTACAGTACAGTAGCCAGTGTCATACAGAGGTTTTCCAAGACGGGTTCCACTCGGAACAGGCCTCGCAAGGGTCGATCATAGAAGTTAGGTCCTCATGCTGTGCATCA
>JAFVLL020024203.1:17500-26413 GCA_021397915.2 Tor tambroides | reverse complement strand
TGTATTTCTGGAGGGAACATGACATAAAGGGTTCAAGGAGAGTGACCCCTGGAGGCCAGGATGAAAACAGCAATGCAGAGATGAACCCATTACAGGATCCCCTCCCCTAGGAACGGCTCCTGACGTTCCCCCGATGGTCTCCTTGGGCTTGGTAAAACTCTGAGATGAGAGCCTTATCCAAGATATCCCGAGCCGGAACCCAGGTCCGCTCCTCTGGGCCATAACCCTCCCAGTCTACCAGGTACTGAACCCTTCCACGTACCCGGCGATAGTCCAGCAGCCTGCGGACTGTGTATGCTGGCTGACCATCAATCATGCGGGGAGCTGGGGCAGACTTACTGGCTGGAGACAAAGAGGAAAAAACAACTGGTCTTAATCGAGAAACATGGAAAGTAGGATGGACTTTCATAGACCTGGGCAGGAGAAGACGAAAGGAAACTGGGTTAATCTTTCTGAGGATCTTGAAGGGACCAATGTATTTTGGAGCCAGCTTACGGGATTCCACCCGCAGAGGAAGATCTCGGGTAGAGAGCCACACTCTTTGTCCTGGACGAAATGAGGGTCCTGCCCTCCTCCTTCGGTTAGCCTGCCTCCGTTGAAGTTGGGCCGCCCTCACTAGGGCAGCACGGGCCCTCTTCCAGGAAAGTCGACAACGACGGACGAGCTGTGTGGCAGCTGGGACGTCAACCTCTGGCTCCTGTCCAGGAAACAGAGGGGGGGGGGGAAATCCATACAAACACTCAAAGGGAGACATGCCTAAAGAAGAGTGGTACAGAGTGTTATGAGCGAACTCAGCCCAGATTAATCGAGAGCTCCAAGTGGATTGGTTATCAGTAACCAGGCATCTCAGTGTCCTCTCGATGTCCTGATTTACCCTCTCAGTTTGGCCATTGGACTGGGGGTGGAAGCCAGAGGACATGCTAATGGAGGACCCAATGAGCCGACCAAACGCCTTCCAAAACCGCGACGAAAACTGTGGCCCCCGGTCAGAAACCATATCCTGGGGAAAGCCGTGGATTCTGAACACATGTTTCATCAGAAGTTCTGCAGTTTGGTTAGCTGTGGGGAGCTTGGGTAGGGGTAAGAGGTGACAAGTCTTAGAAAATCTATCCACCACCACCAGAATTACCGTGTTTCCCTGAGATTGAGGCAAGCCTGTGACGAAATCCAGGGAGATGTGAGACCACGGACGTCTCGGGATGGGCAGTGGGTGCAATAAGCCGTGAGGGTGGGCTCTTGGCTCCTTGTACTGGGCGCACACTGGACAGGCCGAGACAAAGGCTCGAACGTCTCTCTGTAACTTGGGCCACCAAAACTTCCTCTGAACCAGCTTGCAGGTTCTAGTGGTTCCCGGGTGTCCGGAGGGGAGAGAGGCATGTGCCCACTGCAAGACCTCAGAGCGCATACAGTTAGGGACAAAGAGACGCCCTACAGGGCCATTACCTGGACCAGGCTGTTGCTGTTGGGCTCTCCTGACGGCGGTCTCAATATCCCACTGGATGGGGGCTATCACCCTGGATGTGGGGAGGATGGGTTCTGGGCAGGACTCCCTCTCAGATGGCTCAAACTGCCTCGAGAGTGCATCTGGCTTGAGATTTTTGGAACCTGGGCGATAAGAGAGAATGAAATCAAACCGGTTAAAAAAGAGGGCCCAACGGGCTTGTCGTAAGTTTAACCTCTTGGCATCCCGAATGTAGGTGAGATTTCGATGGTCCGTCCAGATGAGGAATGGATGTTTGGCCCCCTCAAGCCAGTGCCTCCACTCCTCCAATGCCATCTGAATGGCCAACAACTCCCGGTTCCCAATATCATAATTTCTCTGTGTAGGGGTAAGACGGTGAGAGAAAAAAGCACATGGGTGAAATTTACAATCCCTCTTACACTTCTGTCACAAAACCGCTCCTACCCCCACATCTGAGGCGTCCACCTCCAGGACAAAGGGCAGCTCTGAGTCAGGAAGAGTTAAAATGGGGGCAGATGTGAAATGTTGTTTCAGTGTATTGAAAGAATGGTCAGCTCCGCTGGTCCACATGAATGGCCCGTTAGACTTCTTTGTGAGTGAGGAGAGAGGCTCTGCAATAGAACTAAAATTTCTTATAAACCTCCTATAAAAATTAGAGAAGCCCAAAAAGCGCTGTACCTGCTTGACTGAAGTGGGTCGGGGCCAGTCCAAGACTGCTCGGATCTTGCCAGGATCCATCTGGAGGCTGCCCTTGGACACATGGAAGCCAAGAAATGAGACAGCTGGGACATGGAATTCACTCTTCTCGAGCTTAACAAAGAGCTTGTGCTTCAGTAGCTGGGCCAAGACCTGTCTGACATGCTGAATGTGTTCTTGGAAGTTGCGAGAGAATATCAAAATATCATCCAAGTAAACAAACACAAATATATTAAGCATCTCTCTGAGAACATCATTAATAAAGGCCTGGAAGACAGCAGGAGCATTAACCAGGCCGAATGGCATTACCTGGTACTCATAGTGGCCTGTCGGGGTATTAAACGCAGTCTTCCATTCGTCCCCCTCCCGGATCCTGACAAGATGGTATGCATTCCGAAGGTCTAGTTTGGTAAAGATGGTGGCCCCCTGCAGGATCTCAAAAGCTGTAGTCATAAGTGGGAGGGGGTAACGATTCTTGATTGTGATGTTATTTAAGCCTCGATAATCAATACAAGGTCTGAGACTGCCATCCTTCTTTTCAACAAAGAAGAAACCGGCTCCTGCCGGTGATGTGGAGGGACGGATGAATCCACTATCCAGAGCTTCCTTCAGATACTTGTCCATAGCTAATCTCTCAGGGCCAGAGAGGGAATAAAGCCTTCCACGGGATGGGCAAGTTCCTGACATAAGCTCAATAGCGCAATCGCATGATCTGTGGGGGGGCAATGTGGCAGCTCGGACCTTACTAAAGACTTCGAGGAGGTCCATGTATTCCGGGGGAACTCGGGATAGCTCGGGAGGTTGAGGTGGGGACTTGCTAGTGACTGGTTCCATCCTGGGAACAGCCATAACTTCCGTGGACGAGGCTTTAAGCCTACAGACGGAGTTGCTCTTGGGATAGTCTGACAATGATTCTTGGAAAGTCTTCAGCTCAGGGGAACAGCAGAAAGCAGTATTTGAGAGTTGGCAATTGGTTCCCCACTCTGAGACGACTCCTCTGGACCAGTCAATATTAGGGTTATGAACAGTCAACCATGGGAAGCCGAGGATTATAGGAAGTTTAGGAGTATGAATTAAGAAAAACTGTATCAATTCCTGGTGGTTCCCCACCTGTAACTGAAGAGGTGGAGTGCACTGACTGACCCGACCTAATCCCAGTGGGCTGCCGTCAACTGCAGTAATATTAAGAGGTTCTTGGAGAGTCACAGGGTGAATTGCAAGACTTTGGGCCATCTTAAAGTCCATGAAACTCCCGGCGGCCCCCGAGTCTACAAAGGCACATACTTGATGGTGTTGCTGGCCCAAGGTGATTATGGCCTGGATCGTCAAGCCTGAGGTTGCCGAGCAGGGGATGGTTCCTATTCTCGCCCAGGCCCCCCTACTCCAGGACGAGACTTGGCTTTTCCCGAAAGCTCAGGACAGTTGGCCCGAAAGTGACCTGGCTTACCACAATAAAGGCAGTATCTCTCTCTCATCCTCCTATTGCGTTCGGCCTGGGATATCCGAGTTCCCCCCAACTGCATGGGTTCCTCTATGTCCACAAGAGGAGAAGCAGGTAATTTAACGGGACTGGCAGCCTCAAGTAAGCGGGTCTCCCGCTGCCGCTCTAGCTGGCGTTCTCTGAGGCGATGGTCAACCCGGATAGCTACATCAATGAGAGACTCGAGATCAGGGGCAGGATCTCGAAATGCTAACTCATCTTTGAGCTCTGACGACATAGCATGATGAAAGGTTGCTCTTAGGGCTCTTTGATCCCATCCACTCTCAGTAGCCAGGGTACGAAACTCTATGGCGAACTCAGCTGCGCTCCGGGTACCTTGAGAGAGATTCAGCAGTCGATGATCGACATCTCCCCCACTGGATGGATGTTGGAACACTCTCTTCATCTCCATGATAAACTGTTGACTGTTTGTGGTAAGTGGAGACTTCTGGTCCCACAAAGCTGAAGCCCAGTCGAGTGCCTTGCCGGTGAGGAGTGTAATGATGTAGGCCACCTTACTGCTCTCAGTGGGAAAACTACTGGGTTGAAGTTGAAAGGCCAGTGTACACTGGGTAATAAATCCTCTGCATCTCTCAGGGCTTCCATCAAACCGCTCTGGGGCTGGTAATCTGGGCTCAGAAGGGAGTGTCACCGTGGATCTAGGTTGAGGATCAGGAGACTGTTGGGGTTCTTGGGGTGAAGAGGCCTGAGATTGAAAACTCAAAAGTTGGACAATCTGAGACAAAGTTTGATCATGTCGCTGAATGGTAGTGGCTTGCTCAGAGAGTACAGCTAGAACTTGTTCAACATTGGAGGATGATGAAGACTCTTCCGCTGGGCTTGCTTCCATGGTTCAGTCTTGCTGTAACAAGGCTGCTTTAAGCAGGGATTGAACCCGGGTCTCTGGTGCTTTAAGAGTATGAAATTACTCTGTGAGCTACGCTCAGATAGTTAAACCCAAAAGCAGAAGAGCAAAAAGAGCCAAGGGACTTGAATCTTCAAAAAGTAAAAATAATCTTTACTAAAGAAACAAAGTACAAAATAAACATAGAAAACTGAGCTTACATCAAACAAAAAGACACAAGGGTCCAAAAAAATACAAAAACAATCAAACTTAACTTGAGGACTGGCAACTGGATACACAGGAAAATAAGACTCAAGACTGAACACAATAGCAGGGAACAAACAGACTTATAAAGAGTCAAACACAGGTGTGAGGAATCAAAGCTAATGAGCAGGATATTGAACATGGTACAGAGGTGATAGCGCCATCTGGAGGAGCGGAGAGACTAGAGTTCATAATACAAGAGCCATCTGTATTTCTGGAGGGAACATGACATAAAGGGTTCAAGGAGAGTGACCCCTGGAGGCCAGGATGAAAACAGCAATGCAGAGATGAACCCATTACACTGAATAGTTTTAGCATGTTAACGGATAAGGCAGTGTTAATGTATATGGTCTTGATCTGTCTAGATTTAGATTTAGATTGGACTAGATCTGCTACGTACACTGCTATTGCTGAAGTATGGAGACTTGCTGCCAATCGATATACAGACACATTGCTGTGAACATGTAAGCTGTGCTGCTGCTGCATGAATAGGCCATAGCAGATCTAGACAGGGGAACTTGAGCTAGACAGGGGTTTTCAAGGGAACTTTATTAGTGCACTTTTCACTCTCAGCTGTCAAAAAAAGCTGTCACTGGGGCAGTACCCTAAGGCAGTGGTTCCCAATGTGATTGGAACATGGTTGGGAACCACTATCCTAAGTTATGAAAACTAACTGTACCTTATTTACCCCCTAAATGGTATATATTAGTACCTTAGAGGTACATATTAGTATATTAAAAGCACTGGTGTATTAAAAGTATATATTAGTATCTAAAGTGTACTTACCAGTACCAGTTTTGTACCTATTTGAGAAGCAGCTTACAGTGAACCAATTTACAATAAATGTTAAGCAAGCAATCTAACTGGCTACAGAATCATCAGAGGCCAGTCAGCTTGTGCCGTGTGGCAAAGGATGCAAGATAAAGGACCTATCAGCCTTAAGTGATGCTTAAGTAACGTTAAGTGTCTGATGCATCCCAGGGTCATTAATAACACATCTACCAAGTGCTCCAGAACATGCTGGTAAGCTGTCCAAACACAATTTGGGAAATCATATTGGTTAACTTCCAATTATGCTCAATTGTTTTACAAATGTAACAAATCCTACATTGAAGCTTAATCTTTAAAACTCTGTCATGATGGTTACCATACACATCTGTATTATGACCAATTGACCAATATGTGGGATGAAACAGGTGTTCCAACATACAGCCAATAAACACATCCTACATTATCCAATAGTTACACAGCCTAAGTCGGGGGAAAAAATGGAATGAGATCAAAAGAAGCTTGATTTGTAATTTTGGTTTGAAATATTTATCAAGTAAAACATTGTGAACTTAATAATTAGAATAACCTATATTTATTGTGATATGGTGTAATGAGAATATATATGGCAAGAACACTTTTCAGGCCGCTACATTATTTTCCTCCCTATTACATTTTTTTTCTCTGTATTCCACTGTAAAAGTATGAAAAAAGAGAAAATATGCTGCATATTTGTGGTCTTCTCTCCCAATTTAATGTACAATATATCACATGAATAACGCACTAGAATACACTAAGAATTTTTTTCTCCCCAAATCCTCACGTCTCTTTCCAGGTTTGTTTTCAAATGGATGCTTTAAAATGTAATTGTTACGTATGTTACATAATATAGATATATAATACTACATTGATGCAGAAATAATTGAGCTTTTGGGGTTATCCTTGGTCTATTGAAAGTAATTTGCTAATGCTTTTACAATGTACCCAGTTTTTGAAAATGCTTATTATTGTGTTCATAAAGTGAAGCTTTGTCTGATTGTTTACAGTTTAATAGAAGTTACTACCAGAATTCACGCAAAGCGTCAAACAGTGTAGTAAAAAAAGTGGATAACCAAAAATTTGCATCACTGTGAAATATGACATGAGGTAATTGCTAAATAGTTGCCAACAATCGCTTTTATCACAGATATTTAAGTAGAATCCGGCAGTGTGTCTCACTTTTAGCAAGCAGAGAAGATTATGGGCACCCACCAAATAGACCCATAAAATATTTAACAATAAACAAAACAATCGTAACCTTTTTTATGGCCATTAAAGACAATCTTTCTGCTACTAGGACCTAATATATTCCTCTACTCTCAGAGAGAGAGCGCGAAGGGCACGGAGGTAAAATTAATCAAACACAGAAGGTCAGGGACACACAATACTTGATTAAGGTCACACAAGCCATCACAAAGTCATTCGGCCCAATAAAGACGCCTGCTGCAGTCATTAACATGGCCGCCGCAGGGAAGCCTCATTTTCTTGATCCCTCATGCCCAATCTCACTAACGCCTGTCCTCCACAAACAAACATGGTTAGGGTTGCTAGACCTGAAAGATTAATGAAAGAAGGGAAGAGAAATGTTGCAACTCATCTGTGGGGCACATTGCATCATCACCAAATGATAGCTTTTCCTTTTCTAACGAGTTGATGTGACCTAATTAAAATAAAATAATACAATAAAATCTCCTCTAATTATTCTGTCAATAAAAGTCACTTTTTCACACAAAATAATACCTTTACTAACTACCATTGCTAAAAAAGAAAAAAAATGTTGGAACAAACACATCCAACAAAACACATTTAGTTGAACACAATATACTCTTCACAAACAGCTGTGAAAGGTAACAATGTTGTAAAATCCATGTAATAATTTCACATTTAGGTACTAAAATTACAAAGTAACACTCTAGAGCAGTGTTAATTTTGGCAGGCATTTTTGATTTAGTCTTAGTCTTTATCTTGAGACGAAAATGCTTTATAGTCTTAGTCACATTTTAGTCATTTGAGTCTTTCATAGTTTTAGTCTAGTTTTAGTCGACGAAAAGTCATTGCATTTTCGTCAACATTTAGTCATTATACTTTTAGTCATTACTTTTAGTCAAACTGCAGTTACCAACATTTATTTTGGTAGCTATTTTATATGTAGTCTTCAAACAAAAATAGTTATTAATTCTTCTCTCTTTAGACCAAATCAATTAAGCTTATGAGAAATTTGAATCAAGGATTGAATTTGGAAAAACTGAAATAAATTTTGTATATTATAGATATGTATTTAATTGGGAATGCTGTCCCTTTAAGACGGAAGGCATGCATGTAATACTGACACCACATTCAGTTTTCACCCACCTGTTTACGTTCACTTAAGCCATAACCGACTGTATTTACGTGAGATACTCGATAGACATTTGGACTGCTGTGTGTGTGTATTTGATCGCGCGCTGTATGAGAACTGAAGAAGTGGAGCGTGCGCGAGAGAGCACTTCTATCAGCGCGATTCCGCCTGTCGCGCCTTCACTAACTTTAAATTAATCCACAACGAATTGTGACTCCCGGGAAAAACGGGACGTCTGGTCACCCTATCCCTAACCCTTCAGGTGCTGAGGCCATTGTTTCAGATCGTTAGTTCGTGTTTTGGTAGCCTATCTGTCCGCTGCGGCTGCCACACTGAGACTAGATATGCGAACGCCCTTCATCTGATTGTAATCCAATGACAGGGACGCACATTTTGAAAGACAGAATGTCCGGTAGTCCTCAAATAACATTTTAGTCCCGTCTCGTCTTGTTAACGAAGACGCTTCATAAATTTCGTCATAGTTTTTATCATCAGATATTAGTTTTAGCTCGTCAACGTCTCGTTTTAGTCACAGAAAAAAGGTTCGTTGACGAATATTTTTCGTCGTCGTCTTCGTTGACGAAATTAACACTGCTCTAGAGTAACATAGGAGGAAAAAAATATTTAGCATCTCTAGCATTAAAGGGGACCTATTATGCAAAAATCACTTTTATAAGGTGTTTGAACACAGTTGTGTGGATGCAGTGTATGAAAACATCCAGCCTATAATGGTAAAAATCCACCCACTCATTTATTTATAATCTAAAAAAATGATAAACAGTCTCTCAGAAGGAGCTGTTTCAGATTCTCCCTCTGTTCACGTCACCGAGGGGAAAAAGTCCCGCCCCTTAGTGACGCTGCCCTATAAGCATAGGCACAGCCCTGAGTGAGAAGCTGCATCCGCCTCCGCCATTAACTTTACTGATTACTGTAGCTGCTGGAGATATACAATGTCAGCAACAAAGAGGCTTTTCAAGTGTTGTGTTTTAGGATGCACTAACGAACATAGGAGTCGCCATAAT
>JAFVLL020024203.1:0-12500 GCA_021397915.2 Tor tambroides | reverse complement strand
GAACCACTTTTATAGCCCTGTCTTTGTGTGGAAAAGAGCAGTGTCAACACTAAATTTCACCTTTTGTGTCAAAACAGCTTTGGTTTGGCATGAAGGTGCATAAATGATGACAGGTTTTGTGGGTAAACTATTTGAATTATTGAATTGTAAAAAGTGATAATTTAATTTCAGCTTTTTTTTCTTTTCTTTTCTTTTTTTAACAAAACTTCTCAAATACCACAACAACTACGTGAGGAAGTATTCAAGAACAAGTTGAGAAATCTCCTCTTCAAGTGTGTGCACATTATAAACTTTATGAAAGGACATTTCCTCTGCAGACTGACATTCACGTCCGTCTCGTACAGTTACGATTTACCTCGCCTCCGTGAGCATTGTGGGAAATGTCAGTCACAAAAACCTCATAAAGAAATCTATCATCACGTAAGTCACCTCTCTCTGTGTATGTTTTGCTCTATGTGAAAACAAGTGCAAGAAACTTTATTTAACAATTTACCACTTGCTTATCTCAGCAAGCGCCATTTATAACCAGTAAAACACACACACTCAAACAGACATAAAATATGAGCATGTTAAACATTTCATATATGGTGTTCATTACTCATCATAAAATATTGCTTCCTAAAAAAGGAAATAAATCCAAAACAATATCCATAAAATGTGTATTTTCCATACACGTGAAGCTTATAATTTTTTGAAGTAATCATAAAATCTGCATTAAAAAAAAACTAAAAAAAAAACTAAAAAATGAAAAATAAAATAAAAATATTTATTGGAAAATATAAAATGTAATTTTAATTCAATCTGTTGTGACATTAAATGAAACTGCAACATAAATGTCAGCTACACATTGAATAAACCTGATAAAACAGCAAGGTAAACCGTGCAGATTTAGAAACATCTATTCCCATCTTCTGAACACACACACATATATGCGTGCACACACAAACTTGTCAAATAAGGTGTAAAAGCTCAATTCTGGTCCCATTAAAGCAGGTGTACCTTGAATACAGGCATCTGGCCGTTGTGAATGCTTCTCTTTCACATGTGCTGATCCTGAATCCTGTCCAGTAGACGTCTTCTGTACTTCTGCCTAGAAATGTACTGTAACTTCCCTTTTGCGTCTGTTTGTTCTATTTCAGTCTACCTGTTCTTTCGCTCTCTCTGTGTGGATTTGTCTCACTCTGTCCACGGTGTCATTGCGAGTTCCACTACATTTGCTGCAGATTCTGTGTGTGTGTGTGTGTGTGTTAGCAGCTGCTCTGAGGCGCGACTGTGCTGCTGAACAAAATGACTGGAGAGCGAGCGAGAGAGGGAGAAAGAAAAGAGAGGAGGACTGCCCATGTCCTGTCTCTCTCTTTCGTTCTCTCTTTCTCTCTCTCTCCAGAGACAGGCCGCTGTCCCATTCTGCTTGCTGTTATTTTTAGAAGCGGCCGAGCCGTGAATCAAAGGCTTGCAAAAGAAACAGGCACATGTCATACATACGCCAGCAGATCAGGGGATCTCTATCTCACACACACAAACACACACAAGCCATTTGTGCAAATTTCATCAGCCCTGGTGCAGAGAAACTGCAAGATGCTTGATTTTTGTCAGGTCATTACTGAGGAGGATTGTACATTGTGTTCTCATAATGCATTACAGTAAAAACTCAGTATATCTGCTGTTATAATTTAGTTTCAGCAATAATGGCCAAATATAAAGCCACCTGATCTATAGATACATGATAGATCCTAGTACAAAGACTCTTAGTCAAGGTCACGTGAAACCTTCAGTCCTTCAGCTCTCCAACAATCGTCACATTCATTACACACACAAAGGTAAAACCTGCCTGAAATAGCATTTGCAATTCCAATGGATGATGTGCAATGTCTATTTTTAATAAACCCAGTACGTACTGTCTAAATTGCAGTACATGAATTAAATTGCATTAGCCCGTATGATATATATACGCATTGCATATGAATCAAATCACAGTTGCATATCAGTGACATTAAAGTCTCATAGAACCTTTTCTAAAATCAATTCATCAGAAAGCAATAAATGAGATCTGTCTCAGGACCCATTTAATTACCATAAAACATATCTGCCATGCAGGACTGAAAGTAATGAATAGCCTAGTTAAAGACTGTCCTATCTTTAAAGACAACTAAACAAGATCCATCAAAAGCTGAGTATTCCTGTTGAAAGCTTGACAAGAAAATTGATGAAGTGAAATTAAATATAATAAGAAATTGAGTCGATGCGCAGTGAATGTGACCATTTGTAAAGACTGAGAGCTAATTCATTAATTATAAGGGAGATATCAAGATAGAATACATCTTAAAGGGACAGTTCACTTAACAATAAAAATTCTGTTATCATTTACCCGTAAGACTTACACTAATCTTCAAAACACATAAAATAATATAAATATTAAATATATTTTATAGAAACGTGAGAGATGCATTAACAACTTATTATCCAATAAACATCCATTCCACTACAACTTTCAAGTTCAAAAAGTTTATTGTAAAAGTAATCTATATAAATCAAGCAGCTTAATCCAAGTCTTCTGAAGAGACACAATCGCACGATGATCAACAGATTTACTTTCGGTTTTCATTTACACATAACATTGATTAACACACTATCCCTAAGTATCCCTTTATTGACAGAAACACAGATTTACTGCACAGCCATCTGTCTCTGTACAGCTTCTATTTGCTCATTACACTCTCCTAAAGAACAAAATGAGAAACGGTCAGCAAAACTGTGTATGTATGTGTTTAACAAAGAGTGTCTGATCATTTTGCAGGAATTTGCACAAAGACTATGTGGACACTGTTTTAAACCCAGTGTGCTGCCAGCCTCATGTCACTAGTATTTGTAGGTATTTGCATGTGATTTTGGCACTAGAGCTGTGAATCAATTAAAAATGATAATTAATTGCACAGGTTTCTGTGATTAATCACACCTAATATTAAAATTTGTGGTCACACTTTAGATTAGGGAACACAAATTCGCTATTAATTAATTAAGTTTTCTCTAAATTAACTCCTAATCTGTTGCTTATTAATAGTAAGGCAGTTGTTAAGTTTAGGTATGGGGTTTAAGGATTAAGGGATCTAAAATATGGTCATGTAGAATAAGGCATTAATATGTGCTTTATGAGTACTAATAAACAGCCAGTATACTAGCAATATGCATGCTAATAAGCAGTTAATAGTGAGAACTGGTCGCTAAAGTTTTACCAAATTGGTAATCACATTAAAACCAAAATATTTTTCTTGATACCAGCAGCTTCTATTAAATGGATTTGTTTATTATCAATTTTAACATATAACAGACAAACCAATGCTATCTCACAGCCAGTTCGTATGTATTTTGCGAAGTGGCTAATTTGTACAAATTCGTACGACCTCACTCATACGTTTTTGTACAATTCCTGTGATGGTTAAGTTTAGGAGTGGGGTTAGGTGTAGTCCTTCGTACGAATTCCTATGAATTTGCCACGTAGTAAAATACGTACGATTTTTCACAAATCGTATGAATTCGTATGAGTGAGGTCACACGAATTTGTACGAATTAGTCACCTTTGCTGTGAGATTTGGTTGGGCCAAAAGCAAACTGGGTTTATTTTTGGTTAACAACAATTATAGAACATGAACATTAATGTAACAACTTTAAATAAATTAAATAAATGTATATCAAATGTCACATAAGCCTATTATGTTGTCTTTACTCTTTACAGTCAAATTTTTGTTTGCTGCTAGTTTTAACAAGTTTTTTTTCTCCCTTATTTAGCATTAAACACTGAAATTAATGCACCATAAAGTTGAGCACCATTCAGAAATTAAATTGTGTAATCACGCACTAGAAACTTTGTGTTCTTCATTCATTGTCAATGTAATTAACCAAATTATAATTGTTTAATTAGGTCATACATAAAGAGTTAGATAATGCATCATTAACAACTTATTAACCATAAATAACCCTAAAATAATACAAATTAATAAAAGATTAACCCTAAGCCTACCCATCACAGAAGAGAGAGAGAGAGAGAGAGAGAGAGATGTCTGTGAGGGATAGGTTTAGAGTGTGGTAAATTCAATTTGAATTCCAACTTATGAATCGAAAGAGAGATTCTTGAATTTTAGAATTTTTCACAATTCTAAACCGAAAAGAATGTCATTCATAAAAATTTTCATGTCTGTAGGTATACATTATAATTACATTATAAAGTAGTTTGAATGTGTACACAAACATATGAACTGTGTGTGTGCTAGAACCACGAATTTCAATGAGATTTTGTTGGACATAGACAGCATTTTAAGACAACCTATGTGTTCCAAACAGGGCCGGAGTGGGACTCATTTTCAGCCCTGGAGTTTCATGCCTTAGACCGGCCCACTTTTTTTTTGTTTGTTTGTACCGGCCTTTTCAGTGCCACCTTTGCGCTTTCTATTATCCACTTTTACCTATTATTTTTTTGCTCGCATATCTCTATTTTTTTTTCTTTTTTTTTTGAGCAAAGTGCTGCTGTCAGGGGAGTCATAAGATAATTACGTCGTTGTTAACTTCAGAAATGGAAAATAAAGGACAATTGTGATTCTTTAGCTTTATTCTTTAAGAAAATAGTGTTTATTCTTTAAGAAAATGAGGGACAGAACAAGGGATGCTCCAGATATTTGTACTGTACCATAATACCTATGTGCCACCACTAACCTATCTTTTTAATCTTTCTTTATCTACAAATGAAATTCCTTCTATCTGGAAAACTGCTTATGTTCGGCCATTATTTAAAGGGGGTGATCCAACTGTATTGAATAATTATAGGCCTATTTCGAAATTGTCTATTTTATCAAAGGTTTTGGAATCGCTTGTGAATGATCAATTAAAAGAGTTTCTATCTTCTAAAAATGCCTTATCAGAGTTCCAATCCGGTTTTAGGAAAAAACACAGTACATCCACAGCAATTATAAAAGTATTAAATGATTTAATGGTTTCATTGGATAATAAAAACCATAGTGCTGCTCTTTTTATCGATTTATCTAAGGCTTTTGATTTCGTAGATCATGAAATTTTGAAGCAGAGGCTACTTGGTGTAGGTTTATCAGTAAATACTGTTGGATGGTTTGTTAATTACTTATCGGATAGATCTCAATGTATAAATATAGAGGGACTCACTTCTAGTACTCGGAATGTAAAGATCGGCGTACCACAGGGATCGGTCCTTGGGCCATTATTATTTATTTTATATATTAATAATATTGGGAATAACCTTGCACATTCAAGTTTTAATTTATACGCTGATGATACGGTGATTTACTCTTCTGCATCGACACTGGATCAGGCTGTGAGTCATCTTCAATCTGATTTTGATGCAGTTCAGCATACACTGAGCGATTTAAAACTTGTTCTAAATGCGGAGAAATCTAAACTTATGATGTTTACAAAAAGAAAGTCTGCACATTCAAACTCATGCTCAATTACTACTCTTCAGGGTTTGGAGATTGAAGTAGTATCTAAGTATAAATACCTGGGGTTTTTAATTGATGATTCTCTTTCTTTTGGGCCTCATATTCAGTACCTTGTGAGAAAATTAAAGTCGAAACTGGGCCTTTTTTTAGAGTCAAGTATTGTCTTTCTCTTGCAGCAAGGAAGAGATTGGTAGCAGCTACATTTTTATCAGTGTTGGATTACTGTGATATCATATATATGCAGGCACCTAAGCATTGTTTACAGGTGTTGGATTCAGTTTATCATGGAGCATTAAGGTTCATCACAAATTCAAAAGTCCTTACTCATCATTGTTTATTGTACTCTCGGGTTGGATGGCCGGCGTTGTCATCCCGTAGACTTAAGCATTGGTACTTATTTATATATAAAGTCATTTTAGGTTTACTTCCTTCATATTTACAGCAGAATATCTTTCAAAAAGGTGTAAAGAATTATGGGCTTCGCTCACAGGACTACTATCTCTTAAGCATCCCTAAAGTTCGTACTAATATGGGTAAACGGGCATTCAGTTATGCCGCTCCATTTGATTGGAATCAATTACAAGATAAGTTATGCTTAAAAGAGTTGGTATCACTAAATGATTTTAGATGCATTTTAAAGGATCTAGTTGTAGAGTCACTTGATTGTAAATGTTTTGAGTGAATTGTGTATGTTTCTGTGTATGTAAACTAATGTATTTTGTTTTATGTGTAACTATATGTGCTGCCTATCTTGGCCAGGACCCTCTTGTAAATGAGATTTTAAATCTCAAGAGTTTTTAATTCCTAAGAATAAAATAAAGGTTTAATAATAATAATAATAATAATAATAATAATAATAATAATAATAATAATAATAATAATGTAGGCTGTCTGCCTGCAGTTAAAAAGTTCTCAGAAATAATCACAATGGTTTTGTTTAACCTATTTATGTACAATTATTCTGAAAATAATTTTAATGTCATACAAAAAATGTCATTGGCCTGAGTAAATTGTACCATTATAGAATTGTGACTTCACAAGTGTAGTAATTTAGTGAAAATACTGTGAAATGACAAATGGCATGAAATTTGAAAGCGTAACAACTGAAGCATTTTTCTTAAACAATGGCACTTAAAGTTTTGAACTAAAATATTATATAGCCTTTGAATGAATGAAAATGAAAAAAAAAAACAATTAAGGAAAACTTAGAGAGTGTGGGCTGCTTCTGGTGCTTGGATTTGTACTTCAATAATGAGGTCCAAGTTTAAGAATACGCTAGAATTTCCTTTTTTTTTTAAATGTATTTTTCTCTCTCTATTTAACAGCATTAACTTACAATGAAAGACGTCTTCCCTCAGGTAGACTGAATGTTTTCCTGCCTTGCTGGATGTTGGGCTCATGATCAATAAATTGTTTACATTCACCCTAACTGATTTGGCAAAATCAAAACGCGGATAGTGAAAATGAATTGCCGTCAGCGCGAGTCCCGCAGAGGATTCCGCTTGGTTTTAAAGCCTTCCGCAAACCGCTACGTTCACAATAAAACAATGACTTGCGAAAAAATAATGATTAATTATCAATTGAGAATTTGTTATTGATATGGTCTGGCTAAAATAATAATATGGGCTGCGAGAAAATAATAAATAAAAAGAGTGGGGCTGCTATGCAGGCAGTCTAGGGACAACGTCCATATTTCAACCCGGTGGTATGACAACACCGGCCCTCTCGGCCAAAAAAAACAGACCAGCCCATCGGGAATCCTCCCGGTGCTCCCGATTAGCCAATCTTGGCCTGGTTCCGAATGTGAAACCTGTTCCACAAGAAGATCATTTGACAATCAAGTATTTCTGCTCATTAGCTGCTCTTACTCATTTTACACACGCAGACACACACACACACACACCTACTGTCTATCACGTATATGTGTGTGTGTGTGTGTGTGTGTACAGGTTTTAGGGGTTTACGGGGACACAAATTTGTTTAATGACATGGGTATGACAGAGGTATTACAATTTGAAGGTGGTTTATAAGGACACTGCTTATGTCCCCGTAATTCAAAAGGCTTACAAAACATACTAAATGGTGTTTTTTTGAAAATCTAAAAATGCACAAAGTTTCCTGTAAGGGGTAGGTTTAGGTGTAGGGTTGGTGTAGGGCACATACAGTTTGTACGGTATAAAAACCATTACGCCTATGGAGAGTCCCCGTAAACCACAAATACCAACGTGTGTGTGTGTGTGTGTGTGTGTGTGTGTGTCCATACCCACGCACACTATTGTGAGGTAAAGATAGTCCCTGAGTGTCCAGCATGACGCAAGAACTGTTGAGCGGTCAGGGGTTATTTTTAGCCTCTTCCAGGAGTGTCACAGAAAAATGGCTGCAGAAAACAATGTTTCTATAATCCCTGGAGATAAAATTATTCAAACTTGGGACATCACACATAGAAAGGACTACAGCATGCTTATGAATTACTCATGAGCTCATGCTGTAAAACATTCAACAAAAGACAAGTGCGCTTCATTAAACACTGAAACAGACATTAAACATTAAATACTGTTCCAAAAGTACTGTATAGCCACAGACACATGATATTTCACTCATTAAAACAAAAAAAAAATAAAAAAATCTTTAAAGGAACTTTTTTTGTGCTCTACAGAACAAAGAAACTCAAACATGATTGGAATAACCAGAGGGTAAGCAAAAGATGAAGTGTTAACTGAAAACTTTTTATGCGTTTTGGCTATTCACTTACACGAAAAATTTTTTGAGGGCCTAAAAATGCAGACATCTGAAAATGGGTTTCAAAGTTTAAGTTTTTCAAAATGATACTGTTATCTCTGTGTGAACTACAAAAACGCAAATTTGTGTAAACAATGACGTCATGCACACATGTATTATGTGTTCAGTCTATAGATATGTGTGCAATCGCATATTGTTTCTTTACAAATTTACTACTGGCCTAGCAGGAATAATGCAGTTTTTGGAGATCTATGTGAACAGCAATCGTTTTGACAGTGTTGTCATCTGTATGCTAAACTTTTTAAAAATGCAAAGGAAAAACTTTGCTATTTTTAGAACATCATTGTTGTTTAAACATACTCTAAGTGTGTGAAATAAGTGGCATGTAATGCTTCTGGGCAGACATAAATATTGACCTAAATGTCAATGTCATGATCGCCAGCTAGAGTGCCCATGAACTTCATTAGTGGGCACTACACCCAGGACTCTTGCTATTGTTCTCTGGACTCCATTTCCCATGTGTCCCTTGCCCCTCATGTGTTCATGTCATGTGCTACCCCTGTCTGTGTGTCATGTTCCGATTGGTTCCCTGGTTGCATGTGTCTTGTTCTCATTGGTTGGTTTTGTCATGTGTTCCTCTGGTCTTGTATAAAAGATGCTCTCACCCACTCTTGGGGGCTGATTATTGTGTATAGCCATTTCTGTGTTCCTAGTTCCGAGTTTTCCTTTCCGTGTTTCCTTGTTTCCCTGAGTTTTGACCCTGGACTGTTTCCTAGTTTATTGTTTGATTGCCGCCTACCCTGATCCATCACCTGTTTATTGGAATACTCTTTTGCCTCTGCCTAGATTGTACTGTTTGCTGGTGTTTGACCCTGCCTGTTTTGACCAAGTGTATAAATAAATCCTTGCATTTGGGTCCTCCTACTCCGTTGTCATGTTCCCGACGTTACAGTCAACATGCATTTGTATTATTTGTGTTTTTTCTAGAACTGTCTGCAGAGGATTCATCAGAGAGGTCAAAGAGGCTTGCATGGACCTGTTGAAAGAGGAGCAAACAGAATAAAGGACAGGGAACTGTTGTGTTAAATTAAGTTCAGAACATCATTGGCTGTCATGTGATAAACAGAGGCCCTGCCTTGGCAGAGGCAGCCAAAATACAAACTGCACCATCTAAAAAGGTCAACAGCCAATTCAGTGATACTGTAAGAACATTTTCTCAAGAAAACCATTACTGAAGTATAAAGTAACTGGCATTATTGTGTACAATTGGGCAAGTATACAGTTCTTACAGGTGTAACATTTTATACACCATCTCCAATGATGATCTGAAACATCCTAAATTGTTTTCTATTTGATTAATTGCCTGCTAAAGTTACAAAATTAAAGAGGATTATTTTGTTGTCTTAAGATGATTACAAAAATTGTTCTCATTACATGGCAAAAAGCTTTGGTTTGAAAATAATGGTTTAATGAAAGACATTTACAGTTCTTTAGTTCAAGTAACAAGTGCATCAACCTGGAGTTCTTGCAAATATTCTGAACAATCACACAGAACAGAAAGCAACAGTTTAATTGTCCAGTTAGGTAAATGCATAAACTAAAGTTGCCAAAGCAAGAGAAAGATGAGAAACAGTCGATCCAAAAATACAAAAGAGCTGAAGGCTCAATAGCGCCTCAGCAGTGCCACAGGCTGATTGCTTCCATGCCACACCTCACTGATGCTGGAATTTTTGTGCTAAAGGAGCCCTGACCAAGTATTGAGTGCATAAATGAATATACTTTAAAGACTACCTTCTATCTTCATCTTTGTGCTTGTGGGTGTTCTACAACACCGAGCCGTGACGCATGCATTGTTAATATAGTGAATAAAAAGACTTTTAAAAGTGATGATAAAACCCATACTTTTTGTCACTGATGTCCAGTCCTGGCACAAATGCATCTGTCACATGACCGGGTAAATAATTTACAGTTGCATTATGTAATTTCCTCCTATGATAACTATGAACAAAAATGCACAAGTGACAATACTCATACTACATTATTATACTGTATTCAGTTGCAACAATAATAAATTTCAGCACCAATTGTATTGTGCAATGCATTATTAGCATCAAACAATTGAAATTAAAATTTAAAAGACATATTAAAACAAAATTTTAAATATTCCAATTTGGGTCATGAAAATTTAGATATTGTCATGTTATGGTGGAAATGAACAGATGAAGAAGATGAAGATCAATGCAAATAGTCTTAATAAATCCACACGCGGGTAAATCACAGAACAGCCAGGCAGGAGACACACGTAGGGACATAGTAGACCGGACAGAGAACAGTGAACTGAACACAACTTAAATACTTTGGCAAATGAAGATAATTAATTAGACACACCTGAACCAAATGACACAATCAAACATGAAGGAAAAACTGGGTCACACAGAGCACATGGGGAATGAAAACACAACAGAACGTCCATGGGTGTGACAGATATATTGCCGATACAAAATTAGGCATGTTTTGAGTGTTGCTCTTAATTTCTCATGTGATGTGTTCCCACTGCTCTCTAATATGGGATATGCAAGGATCACAATACCCATAATCTATGTATAAATCAATGGGACTCTACCCTGATTTAGTTGATTAACCATAAATATAGAATCCAGGCATGATGATGAGGGGATAGCTGGAAAATTACCCAACTTGACATATTGTTCAAAACTTGTGAATATTTTGAATTCTTCAGATTCCCATGTCATACCAAATGTGAAATCCTTTGTACAATAATGATGGTTGAAAAGGATGATTGTCTATGGTAGGCGAGTGAGTAGAAATATTCTGAATCTGAAGTCTGTCAAGTCATTTTTGTAGAGAGAAGTGAAGTGAAGACAGGTGATGCTTCAGTGTTGGAGGTCAGTGGTGCTGTTGTGAACTTTCATACTTTTTTTTATTTTTTTTTTTATTGGTGAGCAAATTTAGGCTGCCGTGCGGGACGCCAATTATAGAGCTTGTGAGAACTTCTAAATGTGACAACTTCCTGCCTACATCGGTCATGACAGATATTTTCCAGAATATAAGTCACCTGTTTTTTAGCATCAGAAACATGCTGCTATTTATATTCCAAAGCGATTTATATAATGCAATTACCATCAAGCACACAAAACGTGCAAAGTGCACACATCTAAAGGATTTGTTGTGGTGTCCAGGAAAACCCTAGCCTGTTATTTCCTGAAAGTAATATAATCCTAAATATCAAAGGTAATGTCAATTTTCAAATCTCCTCAAACATTCACTGGTCAATAGGTGTGGAAATCTGGTACATATTTGTGTGCTTTAATGAATTTGTAGCCAGTATTGAGTCACATTATGTCAGGTATACATCTGTGTGCCTCTGACACTGTGATGCTCTTGTGCGATGTAAGAGGAAATGATGAGTTCACATGAATCATACAGAGAGCGGTGTGACTGACATAAACACAAGGGCAGCTGGATTAACGGCCATGTGGAGACTCACGGGAAATGTCATCTAACTGTCATTTCCTTCCATACACATTTCATTTCATTGTGCGGTGTAACGATCCTATTGCTGTCTGTGGTCTACCTACAAACTCAGTGTGTTCTGTCTGCTCTCAGCGAACACAGGCTCAGTTACTGTTTGATTTATTTACTTGATTTCCCTGGCTTTTGGAGACAAGAATATTAAGAATGAAATGCTGGACTTTAATTGCATAAAACTGACACTGTTTGCATACTTCTGTAATTCAGTAATAAATGTTGGATTTTTGCAACTATTATTAGAATTATTTTATTTCTGCTTCAGACATGCAGCAGTTAATAAGATAAAAAATAATAATAATAAAGACAGACAAGCAGACAGGCAAAAGGCAGTTACATGATAAGGGTGTGTTTTTTTCAGTCCAAGTAATGACTGTGCTCTAACATGTAATAATATATGAAATTATATTTAGCATGCTAATATACATGTCATAGAACTGGTCAGACACAGGAGGTAAGTAAAAGCACCAGGTGTTTATTAATATAGTGAGTAGAAAACGACAACAGAGAAGTCTCTTCGGACTGGGTGAGTATCAATCCGTGTGGTTGAAGTGAGGTGAATATAGTGAGTCTCAGTTCGTATCTCTGTCTTGACAGATCCCGGGAAAGCGGCAGCGTCAGAGCGGCAGAGAAGAACGGGTATCCACACAGATCACCGGAAACAGGAGACGAGGATGACTGGAGAAGGACAAGGCAGAAGGTAAGTAATACAGGTAAGGATTACAGGTATCTATACTCAGCTTAGTTGAGCGT
>JAFVLL020024201.1:0-27991 GCA_021397915.2 Tor tambroides | reverse complement strand
GAATTAAGTCCAGTTTGTTTTCCAAAGAGCGAACGTTTGAGAGCATGAGTGATGGAATCGCTGGTCTAGTGGGGTTAGCCCTTAGCCTAGCTCGTATACCTCCGCGCTTGCCGCGCTTCTGTCCCCTCTCACACCGCCGGCGTCGCCGCTTTGTGCGGGTAGCGTCAGTAGGCGAGGCCGCGGTCTCGGGGTTCGGCTTCAGCAGCAGACAGAGGCCTCGTAGCTTCTCAGTAGTCGCCGCCGAAAGCTGATGTTTGTTGAATGCGGACAGGAGGAGAATTCAGCTTCACTGGAGACATGCGATCAACAAACTTTAAACTTGTGATTTCAAACTATGCTGCGCTTTATGTATTTGCCCACTGTCATATTCATGTCATTTTCACTGTGTGCTGTATGTAAAATGAGTGTTACCTTGGCTTCATTTGAAAAAATATGATTCCCAATGCACACAAACTTCCCAGAATACTGAGTGCCCTGTTGGTTAGTGTTTACTTCCTTTTTAATTATTTATTTGTGAAAAATACTATGTCATCTAAATAAGTATGTTTATTTTACACATTTATTTTTTTAATTCATTTTCAAAGGATTAAAAATTTCTTAAATATTAATTAAAATATCTGCTTTATATCATCCATCGACCACCCTGCTTTCCAAGCTATCGGCATCGGCTGTCAAAAAAAACAATATCGGCCGAACATTAATTAAAATGGCTTTTTTTAAAAAATGCACTTCATGTAGGCTATATTGTCTAAAAACAAAATAATGTCCATTTTACTTACTCCATGCGTTTTTGTTCAGTGAAAATAACATGTCAACGTGGTCTGGTGAAAGACAGGACCTGAGGCGATTAACAACTATTCCAGTTATACGCTTGAAAAAACACGCTCGGCAGGAACTGAAGTCGCAGACACGCAGAGATAACATCAAGCAAACCGATAGAGTTTCGGAAAGGGTTTTCTTTTAGAGGAACAGATGGCGCGGACGGGATCGCAGCAGCAGTGGGTTGTAGTGAATGGCATGATTGATATTTGTTGGCTTTGGCTAGCCTCTAAGCCAGTGTTTCCCAACCCTGTTCCTGGAGGCACACCAACACTACACATTTTCCTAATCAAACACACCTGAATCAACTCATCAGCTCGTTAGTAGAGACTCCAGGACCAGAAATATATTGGTCAGATAAGGGAGATATCCAAAATGTGCACTGTTGGTGTGCCTCCAGCAACAGGATTGGGAAACACTGCTCTAAGCTAACGCCTACGTGCCTGTATTGAATATGATTATACATCGCTCAGTAGTTACTGTAAGCCAATCTGACATTATGCAGTTCACACAAAACTTTTCCGTTTCCTTCTAATTCAAAATAATCCAAAAGCTTGCTTGTCATGCGCGTGGTCATTTTTGAGCTCACTGCAACTGACACAAAGAAAATTCATGCAAGGTCTGAGGTAAAAATTTAGTTTCCACCCAGATACACTTTTAAAAATAATGTATTATTTTTCAAACGTTTTATTTTAACTTATTTAAAATGTTCTAAATGTAACATTAAAATTATGGTAATTTGAATGATAAAATCAGGGGTTTTTTTCTCTCGTGTATTCGACTATTGTTTTCTCGACTATTGTGTTGACTAGTAGGATCTGTACCGTTTAGTCGACTAGACCTGCACATCCCTAATCTAAATAAATAATCTATTTAAAAATTTCAGTGTTACTTACGGTTTCTTTGCCATTTCTGACTGAAAATTGTTTCTACACTAATTATTTTCAGTTTTCCTTGGCAACTAGCTGAAATAAAAAAAGTTTACTTTTTAATATTAATATTTTTCATTTAAAGATTTTTATTTAATTTAAAATTTTATTATTTTATTTTAACATTTAGTGATCAAAATGTTTTTAAGGTTTTGGCTTTAGATTTAGTTAACCATAATAACTCTGCCTGGACATGAGTTTCACCCATAATCTACACAATAATACAATGCACAACCAGATCAGAACAATAAACCACAGTGTTTTGATCATACCAAATATACTCTGAGTGTTTCCCATCAGAATGCAAGAGGTGATTCTGCTCTCTCAGATCAGAGATGGACGTTATAAGTGCTTGCTGACAGGCTCCTCTGGAGACTCAGGGTGAAAGTCACCTTTACATGCTGATCTCCATCCAGTCTCCAGTAATCAAACCCTAACAAGTGTACTTTACAGGGAATTGAGCTGAAAGACAAGAAAACTACAACACTTTCTAACAGGCTAGATGTGAAACACTGGAAAATATTCCCACAGCGGATGCAAATTTGACACAAAATTATGCAGACGAAAAAGCATGTAAAAGAAAATGATCACAGAATGATCAAATCACTAAAGAATCACCATCACTGCAAGAGATGTGTATGTAATTTATTCATTTATTTTTAATACACTAATGGTCCAGAAGTCTGGGGTAATTAAGATGCTTTAAACAAAGTTTTTTATGCTCACCAAGGCTGCATTTACTTAATCAAAAATACAGTAAAAGCAGTAAAATTCTTAAATATTATTGCAATTTAAAATAATTGTTTTCTAACTGAATATATTTTAAAATGTAGATAATTTATTCCTGTGATGCAAAGCTGAATTTTCAGTATCATTACTCCAGTCTTCAATGTCACATGATCCTTCAGAAATTAAGCAGTAAAATAATAGAGTACCTGTTACAAACTTAGCTTGGAGGAACGATGGAGACGTGGGTAAGCGAAATTCTTTAATAAATCCAAAACACAGGGTAAATCCACACAGGGAATGGCAGGTGACACACACATATGACAACAGAGACCCGACAAAGACAGACAACACAGACTTTGACTTAAATGCATGGGATAATTTCAAAAACACACCTGGACCAAATCATACAATCAAACAAGGGAGAAAAAGGGTCACGGGAAGCATATGGGGACAGAAAACACACACAGACAGTCCAGAGGCGTGACACATCGCCCCCTGCCGGAAGGTGCGTCCTCGTGCCGTAGGAACAACAGAGGGAGGAACGGGTGGGAACTTGGGAGGAGGCTTGGGAGCAGGACGGGTACCCGGGAGGGGGCCAGCAGACAGAGTCCATGGAGGAGACGATGGAGGGAGGAACCAGGGAGGAGACAGGAGGAGCCAGGGCAGATCAGACAGTGGAAGGAGACAGGAAGGAGACCGGAGGGACTTGGAACAGGAGGAGCCAAGCAGGACCCAGGCCACAGCCATAACGGCAACCCACAGTGGAGCCGATGGAGGGAGGAGCCATGGTGGAGGAAGGGCTGACGACTCCAGGGGGCCGACCAATGGCGGCGGAGCAGGTAGCGGAGGATCCCGAGGCGGAGACGGAGAGCCGATGAGCCAGGGCGAAAGGGAGGATCTGGAGGGCCAAGGCGGAGCAGATGGCAACGTTGACTGATGCGGAGGTGGGGATCCAGTTGGCCGTGGTGGAGCCGGAGCGACAGAGGACCAAGGTGGAGCCAAAGGGAAGATGGAGCAGAAGGGAAGGAGGAGCCTGACGGAGCCGGAGGGATGGAGGGACGAGGCGCTGCCGGAGGAGTGGAGTCCCGAGGCACAGGATGGTCAACAACAGACCAAGGCGGAGCCGGAGGGACGAGGGAGCCCAGCGGAGCCAGTGGACAGATGGGACACGCAGAGAGGAGGGAGCTAGGAGCCATGGTGGAGCCGCTGGGTTGACGGGCCGAGGCAGAGTCCGGGGTTTCGAGGCTGGAGGCGGAGGCAAGGGATTCTCCAGCCACGGTGACGATAGAGGATGGCAGACCCACGGAGCTTGCACCGTAGAGATGGTGGGCTGAGGGCGAGCAGAGGGGCTGCCAGATGACAGTGGAGGAAGAGGCAGGAGCGGGTGGAAGGGCGGCATTTGTGAGCCTCTGGGCTCTCGGGGCTGCCCTTGGGAACAGAAACCCTCTCTTGACAGGACTTAGGAACAGAGTCTCTCTTTGAGCAGGACATGGAAACAGGAGCCCTCTCTGGGCTGGACGGGGGGACAGGAGCCCTCTCTGGGCTGGACAGGGGGACAGGGGCCCTCTCAGGGCTAAACTCAGGAATGTGAGCCCCCTCTGAGCTGGACGTGGAAACCGGAGCCCTCTCTGGTCAGGATGTGGGAACCGCAGCCCTCTCCGGGCAGGACGTGGGAACAGGGGTGACAGAGGGCTCCGAAGAAGGAGGGAGGAGAGGGGGCAGGTCAGCATCCCAGTCTATTAGATCTCCTTCCGCTTTCCCTTTACCCAGATCCATAAACAGCTCACCCTCAGCCATCTTGCAGTGGGGGGAGCTCCTCTCCGCAAACTCACTGGCCACGGCTTTCTCCCTCATTGTGGCCGTGGTCGCCGGCTCTCATACCTGGTCTGAAGGTAAACACAGTTCCGCGGCAATCCTCAGCTCTGTCGTTCAGTACGGCGATGGCTCGTCGGTCGCACTCCGCGCAGCGGGGAGATGGTGGGCTGGGCACTGGGTCAGGAATGGAACTGGCGAGATTCTCCTGGGAACACACAGGGAATCTAGATCCGTTTCTCGCCAGTGTCCACTCCACAAAGGCGGTGAAATTCGCTCGAGGACTATCCTCGGACGACGGCGCTCTGCACGTGGTGTTCAAACTGGCGCCGTAGAACGCACAGAGCGCATCGTCCAGGTAGCTGGTGAGACTCGCGAGGACCAGGAACAGTCTGGTATGGCCCTTGAGCGATCTCTCCTCCTGCTGAAGTATTCAGGGCGAGGGAGGGGATCCACGAAGAACAACGGAAACAAAAGGGGGGAAACACGCAACTAAACCTTTTCTGTTGTCGGTCAGGTCTTCTGTCACGAACTGTGCTGGGAGGAACGATGGAGACATGGATAAGCGAAACAGTCTTTAATAAATCCAAAACACATAAATCCACACAGGGAACGGCTGGTGACACACGCACATGACAATAGAGACCCGACAAAGACAGACAGCACAGATCTTGACTTAAATACATGGGGTAATTGCAAAGACACACCTGGACCAAATCACACAATCAAACAAGGGAGAAACTGGGTCACGTGGAGCACATGGGGACAAAAAACACACACAGACAGTCCAGAGGCATGACAGTATCAATAAACATTGATAATAACTGAGCAGCAAATCTGCATATTAAAATGATTTCTGAAGGATCATGTGACACTGAAGACTGGCGTAATGATGTTAAAAATTCAGCCTTACATCACATGAATAAATTACTTTTTTAAAATATATTCAAATAGAAAACAGTTCTTTTAAATTGTAATATTTCAATATTTCAAAAAGACTTTTTTTTAATTAAAAATCAGTAGTGTAAAATATAACAATACAAATGTAATCATGCATTCCAATATTTACCAACAAACACACTCCCAATGGCTCGCTGACTTTACCAAATAACAAAAACAAAAAAAAAACAACAAAAAAAAACACGCCGTCAAATGAAAAACAAGTGTGGATTTGTAACTGTGAAGCAGGTGGACAATAAAAAGCAGCCTTTGCAAATCCCTAAACAATTTTCAAAGCCCACGCCACCTGTGGAGACTTGTGTGGGACATGTAAAACATCATTCCCTGAAGCTCCGCACGCTGTAGTTTAACCGCTTCTGACTGTGATTTCAACCAGCTAACATATTCAAAGTCACTCCTGATACACCTGCAGTTCGCAAAACATTAACCAGTCAATTTAAAGTGTCCTTTTATGACTGTATCCCATCTTGTGCTTCCAAGTGTAAGTTAATAGGGGAGTTTCAGACTAGGATGGTGTCCGTTTGTCCCCGGCAGAGATGAGAACGTTTATTCTCTAAGCCTGAGGGCACTTGTTCTCAACTGAGCAGAATAAAAAATGAATGAAAGCACCTGGAGTGCTGGTCTACAAAACACGCTGCTCACCAGAAGGGCAATGAAAATAGTTGAAAATAGTTTCAAATCAATGGCATAATTGTGCATCTCTGAGAAACAAACAGTGGTGTGTCGTTCCTAAATGAATCATCATTTTGAACGATTCAATTATTCAATTATCAAAGGATCATTATAAACCAATCAGTTAAATTAAGACAATAGTTATGACAACATTTCAATATTCAAATTATTATTTTTAAAACAATCTCATAGCATCATTTATGAAATTGTAATTGCATTGTGAATACATCTAAATGCTGCTTTAGATAGGCCTACACAGTTTCTGTGCCATTTCTGGGGTGCAAAAATAGATTTCGTTTGATACTGATTTCATTTGATTGGTAACAGTTTTATTGTTCTAATTCAATTTATTAATTAAACAGCTTTATGTTAAAAGTTAACAGACATGAAACAGAATTTGACTTAATCAGACGATGCATCCATCTAATAAGGTTAGAAAAAAAATCAACAACTGGTTCCGGAAGATATGAGAGAAGGTTTGAAGGCTGATTTAAACAAATATCACGCTTAATGGAAAAGTTCATTGTCACTGCCATGAACTGACCACCAAACAGAATATGAAGAAGCTGTCCGCAACAGGCCTAAACCAGCCAGCAAACCAGAACAAAAATACACTCAGAAAAAAACGTTGTCTAATCATTGCTAGTAGGGGTGTGAATCGGCACTGGTTTCACGATTCAATTCGATTACGATTACCATGTCAACGATTTGATTCAATTCGATATCACGATGCATCACAATGCTATATCAAATTTATTTTGTGCATTTTTATTAAATTATATAAGCAGGCTACTTTTTGAAATAATTATGTTAATTAATTAAAGGCAGGGTAAGTGATTTTTCAAAAACGTTTTAGAAAACTGAGTCGGGGCCGAGTACCAAAACAAACTTGTAGCCAATCAGCAGTAAGGGGCGTGTCTACTCATGATATGGAGGAGAGAGCGTTCAGTGAACAGCCGAGCCGAGCAACAGAAAGATAGAGATGGCGGATAAAAAGGCCGAGGTTGCTTTGTTTCTTCCCGATAGGTGAGTAACACCGTGTCTACACCGGACGCGGCGCGCCGCAACAGCTAAAGCCTGCCTACACTGGGCGTGTGTATTTCAGGCGAGAACGTAGTTGTTTAAAACTCAAATCTGCGGTTTATTTATAAAAACAGTGCCTATTTGAAAATGTGCTTCACCGATTTCGGAGACGTGAGCTCCACGCGATCAGCGGGCGCTCAGTGCTCATGTATCCCGAAGAGAGGAGCATGACCTCGGCTAGTCCTTCTGACATTTGCCACTGGCTCTGATGTCTCTGTATGGTTAAACATAAGATATAATTCGTTTTGGGTAAATCTAACAGGTAATCTTTGGTCTTTATTCTATTGTTCTATTAATATGTTAAAATGAAAATGAAAACAGGCAATGTTTGATATAATATTTTCTTTCATTGTAATGTATGTACATTCCCTGAACTACATTTCTGCGTCTATTAATATGTTTAAATGAAAACAAAAAGAGGCAGTGGTGTTTGATATATTTCGTATGTAAATACAGTGAGGAAGATTGCAACAGCCAAGGTGAGCTGACTGACCTTATCAAGTACGCTGCTCTTTGCAGAATTACCAGACTTGCGTCGTTCCGTCTGCGGGAGTTCACACTCCCGAGTCTAACTCGTGAAGTCCGAACTACCGAGGATGCAAGTCCAAAATTTGCGTACTTGGTATTGAGAAACACGCACAGACCTAACGTTAAGTCACCAGACTATTTGCCTAATTTCCTCGGTAGTTTAGACCGTGATGGAAACGCAGACAGCAACAGGTCTGGGGGAAAAAAGTTCCTGGGAACTTTGTTCCAGGTAATTTCGATGGAAAAGCAGCTTATGTTTCACAGAACTAATCGTTGCCTGGGTTGCGTAGGCTACGTATATTGTGGGGCGGATCTATCAAAATAAGGGCGAGACCCTTTTGGGGTAGGGGCGTGTTTGTTTTGGTGATTTCAAATATCAACATTGGCTTCCAGAAATCGCTTACCCTGCCTTTAATATATGATTCATTAATTATTGTTAAGAATTAAAAGTAAATATAGCTTCAAAACATACAAGCAAATATAAAGTAATAAAGGGGGAAAAGACAATTACAAGTGATGAACAAAAAGCACTTTCAGTATCTAGGAGTGCTTTAAGTATCGAAAGTTTACAGACAATCATAGTTATGGGGTTTTTTTTAATCAGCATTATTGCTATTTGATTCAGTGTTAATTTTGGCAGGCATTTTTGATTTAGTCTTATCTTGAGACGAAAATGCTTAACAGTCTTAGTCACATTTTAGTCATTTGAGTCTTTCATAGTTTGTCTAGTTTTAGTCGACGAAAAGTCATTGCATTTTCGTCAACTTTTAGTCATTACTTTTAGTCAAACTGCAGTTACCAACATTTATTTTGGTAGCTATTGTATATGTAGTATTCAAACAAAAATAGTCATCAGTTCTTCTCTCTTTAGACTAAATTTAGATCAATTAAGCTTATGAGAAATTTGAATCAAGGATTGAATTTGGAAAAACTGAATTTTCATTTTTTGGTAGAGATACAAATTAAACTCATTTTTCAGATACAGTAGGTTTGCTTAACAAGTATAGATTTATTTAACATCTTTTGTTCGTTAACGTTGATGACACAGATAATTAAGAATGCTGTCCCTTTAAGACGGAAGGTATGCATGTAATACTGACACACACTCAGTTTTCACCCACCTGTTTACGCTCACTTAAGCCATAACCGACTGTATTTACGTGAGATACTCTGACTCTACACGATAGACGTGTGGACTGCTGTGTGTGTATTTGAGCACTGAGAACTGATCACTGTATGAGACTGAAGAAGTGGAGCGTGAGCGAGAGAGAGGGCTTCTATCAGCGCGATTCCGCCTATCCCGCCTTCACTAACTTTAAATTAATCCACAACGAATTATGACTCCTGGGAAAAACGGGACGTCTGGTCACCCAGTCCCTAGCCCTTCGGGTGCTGAGGCCATTGTTTCAGATCGCCAGTTCACGCTTTGGTAGCCTATCCGTCCACTGCGGCTGCCATACCGAGACTAGATATGCAAACGCCCTTATCCAATGACAGAGACGCACATTTTGAAGCCAAGACAGTTAGCCTACAGGATGTATTTCGAATGTCCGGTAGTCCTCAAATAACATTTTAGTCCCGTCTCGTCTTGTTAAGGAAGACGCGGTATAAATTTCGTCATAGTTTTTATCATCGGATATTAGTTTTAGCTCGTCAACGTCTCGTCTTAGTCACAGAAAAAATGTTCGTTGACGAATATTTTTCGTCGTCGTCTTCGTTGACGAAATTAACACTGATTTGATTATTACTGATGAGATCATAGACACTGGCAACTTTAATGGACCGCATTCACACTAATGCACAGATCTATTTCCACATATCAGATGTTTTGTCCTGTTCTGAAAACATAACTGACTGTTTACATCAATTTCGTGTCATAAGTAGATGCAAGAGCATTTAACCTCAGCCGTGAGCTTCAGGACAAACAAACACAAAGCGCATGCAAAAGTCTGTCAGTACGTGAGTTTCGTGCATCTAATATGTACTGCATTCCAAACGGCAGAAATGAAAGCATATCTAAAGTAAAAGACTAAAATAACAGCGAGCGGAAGCACTGTCAAGCAATGTGCGTTTCTCAAAGCGCATATTCTGTGCAATGAAGCTCGCCGCGTTTGTCTCTGGCGCGCACACGTGCCATATCCAGGAAAAAGCCAAGCTCAGATTTTAAAATAGAGAGTGCATTTTTAATACTCGCGTGACAAGCGCACGCGAGTAGGCTATAATCGATTATGGTCCATTACTGCATCAATGCAGAATCGTCCACGTCTGCATCGCGATGCATCGATGCAACGATTAATTTTGACACCCCTAACTGCTAGTGACAAAATCCCAGAAAAAAACTGATTTTTTTTTTTTTTTTTTTTTAGTCAATATCACACACTCCTACATTGAAACTTCAAAAAGACACAAAATATCATAAAAGTATCATAAAAGTGGTCCATGCACTATATTCCATGTCATAAAACAGGACAGTAAACAGTAAAAGTAACCTTAAAAAAAAAAAAAAAAAAAAAAAAAAAAAAAAATTTAAAAACTTCCTTCAGCCAATGATTTAACAATGGCATCCTTCTGATGGTTGTGCAGAGGTGTAGGTGCTACACACAGTCAAAAACAGACAGAACCCACAACATTTATCTGTTATTTTTAGTTATTCTGGTGTTTAGGAACAAGAGCAGGCTATTATACTCTATTATACTTCTTCATTACCTTACCACAATTGACCAGGGCAAGCTTCTGGACACCAGAAAATGCAGTTTACATGTCTGATGTCAGAAATTTGTGGAAGTTCACAACAGAGTTATTTTTGTAACACTAATATACTATTATAGTTTTTATTTAATATTCTGAATTAGTTTATATGGCTAAAAAAAGTTTTTACTTTTTTTAAATTTTATATCAGCTATCATTTACTTATTTCAACAGAAATTGTTATTTCTGGTTTTAGTTTTAGTTAACTATAATAACCCTGGAATGCTCTTTTTGGACTTTGGAGGGAGGATGTTTTCAGCTTTGAAAGTTACAGTATGATCAATCAACTCACCTGTATAAATCAATGAAAATCAGATTCCTCATGACATGACCCTTTTGACCTTTAGTGCTCAGACTAAATAAGTCTGATCCGAATCAGATGTTCATTTTCATTTTAGTAGTGCCTCTCAAATCATGGATTTGTCAGCCAATCACATCTTCTGATCTGTATGACAAGACTGCCATTTGGAAACCACTTGTATCCAAAACACAAACACACCAATCTGGTGCCTTGGACCTCCAGGCAATGGAAGAAGTACTGATGAGTCATTTTTAATTTCCACTGGATTTCCAGTGGATTTTTCGACATCCAGCTGGATTTATGTTTAAAGAATCCCTTGAGCCCACAATATCTGTTGGCTATGATACACTGGAAAGAATCCTACCTGCTACGGGCACATTAAAATGATGATGTCCCGTTGTTTGCTCTGCAGAGTCCCAATAAAACCAAGGCAAATGAGTCCAATTTAAAGTACCAAGTGCACCTAATTTAGAAAAATTCAATTCTACCACAGAGTAACCCACAAACTGCTGCTGAGCAAATTAAATATTCTCATGTTTTCCCAATCAGCGGATCTACACACATACATCACTGCACTTCACGCCTCAAAGAACCGCAGTCTTTTTGCAACATCCCTCTACAAACAGTTCAGAATTAGTTTGACAGTGTTCAAAGAAGGACTGAAACTCTGAAGATAAAGGCTGGCCCTGTAGACCTCAGACCAAACCGCATTTCATTTAAGGCGAATCAGGCCATCAGAAATGGAAGTATCGTATGTTCAGTACATACAGATTTGTACCAAGGTTTCAATGACTCTAAAAATTAGACGTGGTTTAGGATCTTAACAGAGTATGACAGACTGAATAGACCGTACTTGTCATTGCTTGACTTCTTTACATGTAAATCTTTGCCAATTAAAAAGAAGAGTTACAAGATGAACAAAAGGAAAAATCTTGTAATCTTTGTATTCATGTGGTTGTGAGAAATTTCAGTAGCACTATACAATAAGATTTAGGGCTGTGACGATAAATTGATGCAGAATCGATTCTGAGATCTTCGAATGCATCGCGATTCTCTCTGGAATCGATTCTGAGCTTAGATTTTAACAGCAGATGGCGGTCTAATCTAGTTTTTATCCGCACACTCAAATGCTCTTGAAGAAGAGCGCTGAAGAGCGCTTGTGCGTTTGGCTGAATCATGTAATTTTGCCTCGGCTCAGAATGCTTTTTTGACGCGAAACCTTTTCGAATTTTATGGATGATTATTTTAGGTTCAAGTGTGTGTAAAGATTTGGAAACAAGCAGAGTGTGGCTGTTTCTAAAGCATGCAGTGCCATCTGCTGTTCAAAACTAAGCTCAGAATTGACTCGAGAAATAATCGTGATGCATTCGGAAAATCTCAGAATCGATGCTGAATCATTTTTCGATTTGCAATGCATCAACATATTTTCCCAGACCTAATAAGATTCCATTTGTTAATATTAGTTAAATACACTTTTAACATAAACTAACAATGAAAAATACTTCTAAAGCATTTAAGATTAATAATTACTGTAACAATTACTGCTCATTGTTAATGTTAGTTAATGCATTAAATAAAGTTGACAAATGGAACCTTAAGGTGTTTGTAACAAAAGTTTCAATTTAATAACTTTTTAATTATATATATATATATATATATATATGTTATGGTGCAGCCTTATGTTAAACCCCTTTAAATTACTTTTTTCCACAACAATCTACACCCCACACACCATAATGACAAAGCAAATAACAGGTTATTAACATCTTTGCAAATTTATTCTACATAAAAAAACAAATGATTCCATTGCATAAGTATTCAATACCAGTATTCAGTATATCTGGGACAGTTGAAACTTAGCTCAGGAGCATTCATATTGCTTGTAGATGTTACTACACTTTGAGTGAAGTTAACCTGTGTCAAATTCAATTGAATGGGTATGATTTGGAATGGCACACACATCTTAATAAAAGGTCTAACAGCTGAAAATGCATAGAGCAAAAACCAAGCCCTGAGGTCAAAAGAACTGCCTGTAGAACTCAAAAACAGATTTGCGTCAAGCCACACATCTGAGGAAGAGTTCAGAAAAAAATTCTGCTTCATTGAAGGTTCACAGAATCATGTAGCCTTCATTATCCATAATGGAAGACGTTTGAAACAACTTGGACTCTTCCTAGAGCTGGCCTCCTGGCCAAACTGAGCAACTGATGGAGAAGGGCCTTGTCTAGACTGGTGACTAAGAAGCTGATGGTCACTCTAGCTGAGCTCCATGATCATATATGCAGATGGAAGAAACCTACAGAAGGACAAACATCACTGCAACACTTCACCAATCAAGGCTTTATGTCAGTGTGGCCAGACTCAATCTTCTCCTCAGTGAAGACACACAAAAACCCACTTGGAATTTGCAAAAAAGCACCAAAAGGACCCTCAGACTGTTTTTCAGCAGCAGGGACTGAGGGACTCATCAGAGTAGAAGACAAGCTCTATGCAGCAAAATATAGAGATAGCCTTAATGAAAACCCAGTCCAGAGCATTCAGAACCTCAGACTGGGCAGAAGGCTCACCTTCCAACAGGACAATGACCCTAAACTCAGAGCAAGAGTGGCTTATAGACAACTCTGTGAATGTCCTTGAGTGGCCCAGCCACAGCCTGGCCTTGAACCCAATCAAATATTTCTGGAGAAACCTAAAAAAAAATGTGCATCTGCCCCCATCCAACCCGACAGAGCTTGAGAGGTGAACAGGTGAGGTGAAGAATGACAGATAATTGCCAAATTATGATGAGCAAAGCTTGTAGCATCAAACAAAAAATACTTGAGGCTATAAAGGTGCTTCAGCTAAGTACTGAGTTAAGGGTTTGAATACTTATTTCAGATTTTTTATTTTTTATAAATTTACAAAGTTGTGACAGTTCTGTTTTTGCTTTGCCATTATGGTGTATGGAGTGTAGATTGATGTGGAAAAAAAAGTAATTTAATGCAGTTTAACAAAGCTGCAACATAAAACGTGAAAAAAATGAAGGGGTTTGGATACTTCTGCAAGGCACTATATATATATATATATATATATATATATATATATATATATATATATATATATATGTGTATGTATATATATATATATATATATATATATATACACACATATATACATACAGTGCCTTGCAGAAGTATCCAGTGCCTTGCAGAAGTATCCAAACTTTAGTGTGTATATATACACACTAAAAAATTAGTGTGTATATATACACACTAATTTTACTACATTTTACTTACTATTTTACTCTTTTTAAAATAGATTTTACTAATTTAAACTGAAATAACCTTGTAATGTCATAAAAAGGTCCAATAATCTGATATTTTAAGAAATTTATTGATACAGTCATGATGGTCTGCAAGTGTCTATATTTTCAGTTTTACATTTTTTCAAAAGAAAATATAAGAGATGCATTCAAATCATTTTCATTCACATTGATGAATTGCATTTTTAAATGTATTTTTAGACCACAAGTCCAATTGTGGCAACTGGAACAGGGGCTGGCTTTTCATTTCCACCTGTATAGTGAATGCAACCTTGCTCCTGCTCAGTTCGTAACCAAATCTTTACTTGGTACCGCTATAACAAAGCACATACTGGAACAGCTCACCGCTGAGTGTGATTGACTGCTCGCATCACTTCGTTTTCTTGTCATCGCTTGCCAACGTGGGTGCAAAGAGCAAACTGTTAAGGTGACCTTTGCACACACAACCACAATAAAAGCCCACTCAAGCAGCTTCAGGCCTTTGATGATCGATTGTAATCCAGCTTCACCAGATGGATTGCTTACACTAAAGTAACACCAACTTCAATGCGAAGCATCTCTCAGCCAGGACACTGAAATTTGATACACTATGAGAGCGAGAGAGGAAGAATGCACATGTCACTGATAAAGCTAAGCAAGCCTTGTGCTTTAATGCATTGTGACGAAATATCTTCAAAACAGGATCTATTGAAGAATGTTTTGTCGATAAAATGAAAGTCAATGAGGTTCAAATATCTTTGGGTTGATGAGTCTTGTATAAGCTATAAACCAATGTTGTTCTCTTTTGTTTTTACCACACATGCGATAGTCATTGGCAGAAATACATTCCTATTTTTAATAGTCATTACCAGCATCACTGATTATAAAATATTACAATGTTCAATAGTATTGTCGCGTCACACTGCGCCGCTCCCGTTCGGTGTAGACACGGTGTTAGGCTATAACCTGTCTGAGAGTTGATGAACTGATTAACAGTTTAAAAAAATTATGCCATGGTCTGTCTGAATACTCGATTCTGATTGGCTGGCAGGTGTTGATTAAATTCGTTTAACTGCACAGGTAGTTCCAAGTCAGTTTAATCACCGTTCCATATTAATGCGCTGCTTTAATAGATGCTTTAATATCCAGCAGCCATATCACCCTGTAGCCCAAGACTGGTTGCCCATTGAAGCTAAGCAGGGTTGAGCCTGGTCAGTACCTGGATGGGAGACCTCCTGGGAAAACTAGGTTGCTGCTGGAAGAGGTGTTAGTGAGGCCAGCAGGGGGTGCTCACCCTGTGGTCTGTGTGGGTCCTAACACCCCAGTATAGTGATGGGGACACTATACTGTAAAAAGCACCGTCCTTCGGATGAGACGTTAAACCGAGGTCCTGACTCTCTGTGGTCATTAAAAATCCCAGGATGTCCTTCGAAAAAGAGTAGGGGTGTTACCCCGGCATCCTGGCCAAATTTGCCCATTGGCCTCTGACCATCATGGCCTCCTAATCATCCCCATACACTGATTGGCTTCATTACTCTGTCTCCTCTCCACCAGTAAGCTGGTGTGTGGTGGGCGTTCTGGCACACAATGGCTGCCGTCGCATCATCCAGGTGGATGCTGCACACTGGGGGTGGTTGAGGAGATCCCCCGCTTGTATGTAAAAGCGCTTTGAGTGCCTTGAAAAGCGCTATATAAATGCAACGAATTATTATTAATTAATTATGCACACTAACCAACAAGCATCACTCACTCTCACACACACACACACACACACGGAGAGAGTATGAGTTCGAAGATCGCAGATTGCGCTGCACACATACATGAACTTCTTGTCAACGCCTCCCCGCGATTTTTATTAATAAAATAGCCTAGATACTAGATCGCTACATTATATTCCTCTGCAACGATGGTAAAATGGCTGTTTTTTAAGTAATTGTTTGTAGAGAGAGACGCGCGCAGACGCAGGTAACAACTGTCATCTCTCTCGCTCTCTCTCTCGATCGATAACTGAAATACATGCTATAATTCATTCAAATAAATGTGATGACTGTGATCTTACCGCACTATTTCATCTCTGTGTCTGATTTGAAGCGGCAGAATGCTGAGCCAACGAGCCTTAACTGACGAAAATAACCGTCATTTTTATCGTTCCGGTCAAATATTGCAGCGCAAATATTATTAACATCTTTAATATGTGAATGCTGGCAAATGACCATGGCATAAACGCTGCGCGTCGGGTGGTTCTTCGCCTCCACGTCGTACATTCAAATCGTTTAATGCACAGCTAGCCGTTGATTATCCCTTACATGTAGAAATGTAGAAAGTAATCAAAAATGTAATCAATTGTAATTAGTTACATTAAAAAAGTAATCAAAATGGTTACACTACTTATGTTTTACAGTAAGCAGGGTAACTTGTAATCTGTAACCTATTACCTTACCAACACTGGTCATAACAGACTATTTTAATCTGAGTAAACTTTTTCATTTCTATACACTTGATGCATCTGCTCGATTTCTGAAAAATGAGTCATTTTTTTTATGTTCAAAAACTCAGTTTCTTTGTTCATTATTTTACTGACTGAAATATTAACTTAAACATTGCTACAAGTTATACAAGTAATTTATAATTTATTTGAAAAATACTCAATCAATTTGTGTTACATTTTGTTCTAAATATTGATTTGTTAAAATTAATATTTAACTTTTCAAATAAACAAGCATGTTCAATAGAATATTTATGAAAGTCGTTTCTGCCACAGAATTTAAAAAAAGAAGTAATTGCGACTTTTAATTTCACAATTCTGAATAATTTTGCAATTGTGAGAAAAAAAAAAATTGCGAGATATAAACTCGCAACTACAAGAATAAAGGCAGAATTGCAAGATAAAAAAGAGTTACAATTACATATCCTGTGGCAGAAACAAAAATTTGAATTGTGAGATATAAACTAAGAATTGTGGGGAAAAAAGTCAGAATGAGTTTATATCTCACAATTCTTTTTTTTTTTTTTTTTTTCTTTTTTTCCAAAGAATTGCAAATTCTGAATTTTTTCGCAAGAAACAAAGTGCAAGAAAAAAGCGATGTTTACGTTTTCAGAAAGCTAGCAGTTGCATCAAGTGTTCAAGTATACGTGTAGAAATTTAAAGATGTTTTATTCTGTGGCAGAAACGAGCTTCCCTACATAGTTTTTACTGCTGTTTAAAAATTGGTATAAACAATCATGAAACTCATCACTGTCAAAAAAGTAAAGTTTGTTGCAAGTTCTGCAAATGTGGATTAATAAAACAAAGCACAACTAGGCCTATGCTAACAGCAGCAAGACGTCTTACATCTCATATACTGTACATGGTGTCCATTCTTAGCTCAAGATGAATTTCTCACACAAAATCCAAGTAACTCACTGTACACTTTCATCGCACATGTAACCAAGATTTAAAGAAAGAAAAATTAATTAGCAGTTTCTGCATCACTGATTAACAAAGGCAAACAGGCATCCCACAGGTGAAGCAATTCATGCTCAGTTTCCTTATTAACAAAAGAAAAGGTAATATAAAGGAAATTACAGAATCTGGGCAGTAATGCAGCTTGAATCCATTAACCAGGTCATTAACCATAATAAAAATAGGCGTGTAACTTATAATATATTCACTGCTGTAAAATAGTCATTCATTAATATAATCTTACTGTAGATTTTCCTGTTAAGGATTACAAAGTGCTGCATGTAATGTTTTCATAGTAACAAAAGACCTTTAGGGTACCTTTTCAGTAAATGTAAAATGACACTTCAATAATACATCAACGTAATTAACTCTGATTTTATGACCTTAACAGCCGTCAAGCTTTAGTACGGCCAGATTATGGTGGGAAATGGCTGCTTTCCATTCACACACACACGTATCATATGACCCTTCCCAAAAGCCCTTTCTGTGCCTGTAACCAACCTGCCAATCTCATCCCACTCCTTCTCAGTTCACTTGTGTGTATTTCTCACACCCTTTCATTCAGCATTCACAGGGGTCCTGGTTAGAGGCTGAACACCGATGCCAAATCGGGATCAGTTCCCTTGGATTTCTAAACATAGCAACCTAAAGCAAAAAACTCGTTTAAAAGGCATCCCTTGACAAACACTGTACTTGGGTCATTCCCACTATGCAGTTCTTTCATGCTCCCAAACTCACTTTTTCTTTTTTTTCTTTTTTTTAAATCACAATTAAAGCTAAAGCCCAGTTTAATATACAGAATAAGACAACTTAAAGGAAGCCACTGGTAGGCTGATTTCCCTAAATAGCATAAACACTGTGGTATCAAAACATTGCTCTGTTTGTTTGAGATTCCTGACCAGCCTGACTCAGCAACACTGACTCAACCAATGGCAAATTGATTTTTCAACCAATGGCAGATGGAGGTGTGTTCTAGTATCTGTAGTTTAGCAGAAATTACACCTTTTAATTTAAAATATTTAATTTCAATAAATAAATTCACTATTAGTTTCAGGGGTTCACCCATGTGTGACAGGGCTTCTAAAAAATGCAATTGTTAAAATTTGTTTTCTTCATTTTTTTCTTGCTGTGATTTAAATATTTCAAACCAAACAAAACCCCATTTTCTCAAAAACATGCACAGAAAAAAAAGAAAATACTGTTTTGTTGTTGTTTGGTTTTGGTCTCATTTGATTCTGCTAATGTTGCACATTCATTCATGTACATAAGCAAAAATTTGTGAATAGTTTCCTACTTAGGCTACTATTATTACTTACTATTAACTATTGTTAATATTATTAACTATTATTAACTATTGTTTATTATTAATTATAATAATTAAACTTCTTTATTTATTAAACTTCTGAAATCTCTTTACCTTATAAAGAATAAAAAGACAACTCTTTTAGACAATTCATGCATTCACATACCAATGTATGTATATTATTGTATGATACAATAGTATCTGTGTCTCTGTAAAGTTGTTTGCAATTTATGTTAAAGGTATCATAGGTGATTGTCTTCAGAAACATTTTTTGTTATTCTGGTTGAAAGTCTCTTCACATCCTGATAGCAATCATTAAGTTAAGTGGTCTAAATGTATTTATCTGTATTTATATATTCTGTGGAAGGTGTAGGACCAAGAAATGTTCGCCCAATCAAAACGCTCGGTCCGAGCGTTTTAATTGGCTTTCCTACCTGCCTGTCAACGCATGTATTTGCATACCTCTGCACACCCTGTTCGCGCAGACACGATACGTCATCGGCGCGTTCACGCACGCTGTGCAGAGAGAGCAAGAATGGCAGGCAAACATCAACAACCCAATCTTCCTTCCTGGTATTGTAGTACTTTTACTAACTGTGCTATAAAGTTTTCTCTCCGCTGAATGACACATGATGTAGCCCAGCGGTTCCCAATTCCAGTCCTCGCGCCCCCCGCTCTGCATATTTTGCATGTCTCGCTTAGTTAACACACATGATTCAGATAACCAGCTCGTTAGAAGAGAGCTACGTGCATGAACTGTGTTCCGATTGGCATGCTCCCTACACAGTGTGCATTGCTCCCTACTCCCTGAGCAGGGAACTCCTTTGAAGTTTACTTCACTTCGGAACATTCATTCACGGATTGCGCTGCGCAGCATCTTCACACAGACGAAACTTACTAGAGAAGTGTGACATAATATACCTCTGTAAATAAATACCATTTAAATTCACGTCTAGCACACTTTAATTACCCTTTGTATGGAACATATATGCTTGCTTTGAACTGGACCGTTGATGTAGCCTATTGTAGTAATTTAATGTTGTCTCTGGTATTCTGCTCTTTGAGCGTATGTGTGTTCAGGGGGCGTGGCTTTGGACGGCGATTGCAGGGAGGGTGGGACATTTGCTTTCAGTGCTATCAGGCTAAAGTTAGCATTTTCCGAGATCTCCAACGGCACCTTTAAGGTTATGTTTTTTGTAAAACTTGTAGATTCTTTTGGCTTTTATCTCATCTTTATGGCATTTTTATTTAACTATTCTCAATTTGATGTGTTTGTGTGTGTGTGTGTGTGTGTGTGTGTGTGTGTGTGTGCATGCACTAATTATGTAGAACTGATCTATTGTTGTTATTTATTTGTATGTAATCCCTTAGAAATTTTGCTTTTGTAATTGTTGTTTGAGCATTAATAAATAAAAGAAAGAAATGAGAAAATATAATTTAGCTTAATTAAAAAAAAATAATAATAATGTTAGATGCAACAACAGAAATCTGTATTATAAAAGATGCTTTAAAAATATACTGCAATTAACTTCCTGACCTCCTGCAAGCCAACTCAAAATCCCACACTGAGCAATGGCTAACTTTAGCTTTTTATTTCCATCCTGTTAATTTCCTTGCCACCATGTAAATAGGTTATAATTAATGACATGTGCCTGAGCTTGACCAGTGTATATATTTGCAAGTCTAATATATGCTTTCATAGAAATACTTCTACGATTTACAACCCAAACACATTCATTTCTAAATCTTAAGAGTTCAAAAGGTACTGCATAACAGGAATGACCCACCTGTTACTTCGACACATTCCTTCACACTTGGTTGCTTAAAAAGACCCTTGTTCACAGCAACCTATCACAGCTGGTGCACGGCTACATCTTGACCCAGCCTTACAGACCCTGTAATTGGGAATAAGGTGACCATTGTGAGTCCCCCAGGCGAAAATAAATCAGCCTATTTGTGCAAACATGCACAGCCAACATCTCTGATTAAAATGTCAGTATCGTCACTCGCCGAGCCCCACAGACTTTTTAATTTCGCTGTAGATGGCTTGGTGCGGTGCCACGTTATTTTCCAAACATCATCTTTGTGCTAATGCAGGATTTGCACAGCGTTTTTGCACTTGAGTGATTCCAGTGCTCTTCTCCTTCGTGAGAGGAGTGATTTGGTGGCCCACTCAAAGACTAGAGCAGCCAGACAGAGGCTAAAGTTCCTTGGTTATGATTGAGGTCAGTTTGGGGCAGCAAGGGAGAGATGCCAAACCACACAGAGCTTTTAGCAGCTGTTAATGAGAAAGGGAATCCTCTTCTAGAGTGGCAGACACAAAAAAGTTGTTGTCAGATGGGCTCTAGGGGTCCGATGCTGTGTTAGCACACTTGTGCTTTTAATGTAAGCTTTAAGGTGCTGTCAAATTACCAAAATGTCACTGAAAAAAGTCTATTGTATACTGTCAATAGTGTAGCAATGTATAAAGCACAGCTTACACAGAAGTCAAACCAAGCAGTTGTCTTAAATTCAAGCGAAGAACTGAAAATGTTGCAAAATGGAGAAAATTTTCACCTGCAAAATTACCATCACATTGATTCCGACTGAAATTCAAATTCAGTGAAAAATAGTAAATGTGACCATACTATTATCCTTTAATATACAGACCTGCAGCTTTTGTCATTTTTTATGCAAAATTTTGGTAAATTTGGAAGCTTTGGTGAAAACTTGAGGACTATTAAACCAAGCAGCTTTCTGTTGATCAACACAGCAAATTTAGGAGACCAAATGAACCTGTAAAATCTTCCACACACATGCAAAATTCCCAAGATTTCTAATCTAAATGAGTAAAAATTGGCTGTGAAAATTTTGGCAAACAATGGTAAACGTGACAATAGTGAACAATAGTAAATTAACTGTAGCTGATGTCATTTTTTATGTCAAAATTTTGGTAAATTTGGAAGCTTTGGTGAAAACTTAAACGCAGCTTATTTTATTGGCAACTGGCAACCACCCAACAATTACCCAGAACAACCTAGAAACTGCATAGCAACACACATTAAAGGAAAACTCAAGCATTGTAGCTGCAACAAAAATATAACTGTGTCTCAAATTACATACTACTCTCAGAACAAATGGGGAAAAAAACAGATACTAACATGCCTTTAGTGTTAAATAAGGTACAGCTTTTGTACATTTGTATCTAGAGTGACAGACTATGACATTTAGACAGCTATTTTGCTGCAGGAAGTGTCAAACAGTCCATACTTTGCTTTCTCAGTTAAACTAGTGCATCATTCCGTATTTCTTCTTTTTGTTGTCCAGTGTGAAAACTCCACTCACACTATTTATACTAAAAAACTGCATAACATAGTACATTAGTATACTGAATGATGACAAATAAATTACCCCAAATTTTCAATTAATTCCTGTAAATTCCCATTATTTCCAACTTCAAATTTTCCCAAAATTCCCATGTAAAGTTTCTGGAAATTTTCTCCCCCTTTGCAACCCTATTAACAATCAACACAATTTTCTTCAGAAAATGAAAAAGTCTCTTTTTGTGCAATTCTGATAGAAACAGAAATTCACACACTTCACATAAATAAAGGAACACCTGTGTGTGTGTGTGTGTGTGTGTGTGTGTGTGTGTGTACTGGTTTTTGTGGTTTACGGGGACAAAATTTGTTTAATGATATGGGTATGACAGAGGTATTACAATTTGAAGGTGGTTTATGAGGACACTGCCTATGTCCCCGTAATTCAAAAGGCTTAAAAAACATACTAAATGGTGTTTTTTTTGAAAATCTAAAAATGCAAAAAGTTTCCTGTAAGGGGTAGATTTAGGTGTAGGGTTGGTGTAGAGCAATAGCCCATACAGTTTGTACGGTATAAAAACCATTACGCCTATGGAGAGTCCCCGTAAACCACAAAAACAAACATATGTGTGTTTGTGTGTGTGTGTGTGTGTGTGTGTGTGTGTGGGAAGAGTTAATTGATGACGCACATTTCATTAACAAACAAGTCATGTTCTTTAACACAAGTCAAAAGTTTTCTGGGTTTTTTTCAAGTGTTCACTGCCCACTTCGTTACAAAAATAAATTTGAGTTGTTGCCACACAGCTACCAATATAATATTACAATGAGTGATTTTCGTAAGTGTGTATGTGTGTTTGAGTTTGAATCTGTTTTGCAGAGGTAAAAGAGATTCTCACAAACATGTGGCTTCTGCAAACACACTTCTGCTAATTCACACTTAATCATAAAGCCAAGAATCTAGTTTATCTGAAGATTCATCATAACACACTAAGCTCTAATACTGCTCATCTGAACATATCTGCTTATGTTGTTCATATTTGCATAATTTTAGCACCTTCTAATGAAACCAGTACAATATTTCAGCTTTCTGTGCAAAATGACAATGCATTCAAAATGCTGACAATACTAATGTTACACTCCTAAAATGGCAAATTTCGTTGCCAACCATTAAATGTGCTGGACGCTGAAGTTGAAACTCAGTATCAGCGCTGGTGCCCTAGTTAATTAAAGTTAATAATGAAATTGATAATTCAGCAGTTCCTATTCATCTTGCTTTCATTCTGAACCTCAGCTTTATTTCTCCTCGTCGCTCCAAAAATTATACCCTTCGCATACTAAATTATTCTTTTCAGAAAGTGTAAAATACAAAAACCAAACACAGCTTACCTTTTCCATAGTTGAAGTGGAGTTTGATGGATTTGCCCTGGTTGATGTGTAGGTACGTAAACCACACGGCAAAAGTGAGCAGCACCAGCAGCAGCAGAAGTTTGAACTGCTTTCGTATTTTCTTCACAGGGAATCGCAGCATTTTCGCAGCTGCAGCATCATCAGCAGCAGCAAAAAGAGAGTGTCAGCCGCTCCTCAGCCTGGCGCTTTAGAGAACGAGTCCTGATGTCACAATGTCATATTTGCAGCAGCATCAGGTTCGGTTTGCTGCAACTAAACTCCTGGTATCACAATCTCATCTTCGCAACAGCAGCAGAATGAAAGTGTCAGCTGCTTCTCAGTTCGCCACTCTTAAATTTGTAGTGTCACAATGTCATATTTCTCCAGACAGCAGCAGAATCAGTCTTGTTTTGCTAAAACTTAAGACTCCTTATGTCACAAAGTCATATTTACAATATGTCAGCTGCTTCTTGGTTTGGCACGTTTCACAAAAAGATGTTGCAATGTCACATTACAGCAGCAGAAAAAAGTCAGCTGCATCTTGCTTTAAAGACAATGCCATTTCCTCAATGGGTTTCTTACAATTCTAACACTACTTGAGTCTTATAGAAGCATCATACATGATTTACATGCCATGTGACTTCCAGTGGACCTCATTTAAGTCCCATTTAACACAAAAAACTTTTAAAAACAGGTGGAGATGGAGAATAGCCCAGTAAACGATTTGATTGTAGGCGTACAGGCAAAGAAAAGAGCAGCGGGCTGTTAATCTTGTGAAAGCCGCTCTGACAGCAGTCCAGCCACTCCAGAGAGGATCATCCTCTGGATTTAAAGCTTTCGCGCAAATGACCAATCTAACTTTTTAACACTACAGTTTTGCATTTAATTAACAATGCACAACACAATCTAATGGTAGCACCTCAATTGTGAATTTTCTCCTTTCTGGGATGAGGTGCAAAGTGCTTTTTAGATTTGTTGATATTTTAAACAGCCATGTTAGCAATAAAACCACTCAATATTTTGGTATGAAACCATGTCATACCATGGCATGTCCATATTATGCATTGTAAAAATGTTTACATATTTGTTTTCATTCATTTAACTTAAATGTCTCCTCATTTTCTTTGAGTAGGCTAATTCTCTTTGAAGTGGTCGAAAAAGTGCAATGAACTTATCAATGCAGGTTATAAGTGTCTTTGGCACCACTTTGAATTTAATTCAAAATTTAAGGCAGCAATTTTAGCAAGTTGATATTTTTACACCATATCTAGAATTAAACTGCAGTAATGTACAAAAAAAATCTAAATCAACATAAGACATTTTAGACTTAATTAAATATGAATTTCGAGTGGCAGCACTGATTCAGTATGCAACAGTAAATTGGAACGTAAAGCAGCTGGTACCTTATCGCATTAAAATGGGGGGGGGGGGGAAGCAATGCAATCAAATAAATGCTGATTTACCCTCAGATATTATTAAAACACTAATATGCAACGTGAATAACCGCGAGTGAAGAATCACATTGCTCTTGCGGTTTATAGGTGATGCGTTCATGCACCTGCTATCCATCCAAGTCCACGCGCAACTTACTCGCTCTTTCAGAAATTTGAAATCAAACGCATGAGCCTAAACGTTTGCCCGGTTAACAGAAAACCAGTCAACATAAAAACAATAACAGTGCTCTATTGGCGTCCGTAAGCTCCAGTACCGCTAGCTGCATCTGACATTTTGATTCCACTAGTGCGCTCTGCAAAACAAACGCTTTGTTTCACCGATGTGATGTGACGCTTCAGCCTCTGCTCGCGGATCCAGTCCGTGTGGATGTTGTCGCGCCTTCAGTCAGATAAACTATCAAGCAACGAGTCTCATAAATCCCAAAAGCTCCGCTTCCAGTCCTACGATGTGATCGACTCTCGATCCCCGCGTTTAACTGAGCATCCATGACGCTGCCGGGGAGCGACATTACGAATCCTACTATGGTACTGGCTGAGCTAATGAATTATTAAATAGGTCGTGTTGATGTTACGTTGAGCCTCCGTGCGCTAGGTTAATTAATATTCATGAGCCAGGTATCATCAATAGAAAACCAGTCAGGCTTACTGGCCGAACGTCACCGTTACCTAATTAATATTCATAAGCTCAGCCGTCACTGTAGTATGATTCGGAAATTCGCTGCTGGGCAACCGAACTTGGGTGGAGCCGTTATGGGCAGGAACGGTGTCCAACCACCGGCGGAGTTCCGGCGCAATAGATTATTATTGGAAGAGCTCCTGTGACGAAACGCACGTTTTTATGTTTAATCCTTTTCTGCTATGATCTCACCTTTTTGATTTGATGTTTTTATCATTTGACAGACGATATCAACACTAAAATCCCCGTGTTTATGATTAATGTCTCATGCATGGTATTTAGAAAGGTTCTTTATAAATTAATATAGGCCTAAATGATTAAAACTCAATTTCTAATTAATTAATTCATTTTTGACTTACTTAGGAAAGTGATTTTTTTTTTTTACAGTTGACAATAAATGAATAATTAGTTGACATTTAGGCTATTAATTAATGTTTGTCTGAAACGAGCGTTTTTAAATTAAATAATAATCAATTTAAATGTAAAAGATGTATTAATTAAAAATAAACATTTTAAATTACATTTTAATATTTGAATTGTGTATGTTTTTTTTTTTTTACAAATTTAAATACATTAATAAGTAACTTTTAAAATATTAGGAAATGTAAGAAATTAGTATTTAGAAATACATGTGTGTGCATTTTTAAATTAATAATAAATGTATCATTTAGCAGTTTACTTTGTGTTTTGCATTTTTAATCATAAATGAATACCATTCATTGTAGCCTATTTTAGATTATTTATGTGTTTTAAATATTTAAATAAAAAAGAGTACATTTAAAAAAATTAAATAAACATTTTGAATTTTAATAAACAGAATAATAGAATAGAATTTTAAAAAGTAGAAAATATGTATTAATTGATTGATTGATAATTGATTAAATTATAAAATTCAAGAATCTATACAAGATCAGAATATGTTAGATGATTTGACTATGAAACATAATTCAGCTGTGCTCGACATAAGATACATATTGCATTATACACATCACTAATAAAAAAAATTGGAAAAGTTTCCCTTCATGGGCAGCTGAGTTTGTCATATTACGGGGTAATTTAAAGCCCACAGCCTTTCTAAAGTCCTATTTCACATTTTAAGTACTCTGCATATTGCCTGACTTTGATCATTCACAGAATAAGCACAGCTCATCAAATCTTTGAATAATTAAGCCCTGTTTCTAATATGCATGAAGCTATAAGCCCATGCAGAGTTTATATGGTGAAATATTAGTGGTTCTTCAGGCAGTTCACTGAGCTGTCAGAGGTGCCACAACCACATTACAGTAATTTCTCTCCCAATGTCTTATTCATCCCATTTCCCTGAGAGACCGCGGTCATGTGCGGTGAGTTTGAGCATAACTAGGGGCCGGGTAGGGTGACGGGTTAATTAAACATGTAGCTGTCATCATAGCTGTGATTATTGTGAAGCAAAGAACTCACAGATGAAAGAGAGAAAGACTGAGCACGATGCTTCCAAGGCCATGAGATTTTCTTCCCAAGATATACGTAGAATGGCCTTTTCCCTTCCTGTTTGTCTTCCTCGCCGCTTACTGGTGTGACATTATAACAAGATGGCCACCCTCAACTGAAATGTCAAGAGGATTAAAAGGAAGGCCTTTTCATAATGTTGATTCTAAATCTGACACCATACTGTTTCTGCAGTAACCAGTAAAAGTTCCTTACTTTGCAGGAGTGATTATTTCCCCTGCATCTTTAAGATTTGAAATGTGATTCCATTGACTTCCACTTAGACACAAACAAACCAGAAAAGATTGGAGAAAGAGCAGGTTTGTTTCATCATCAGATTTGGAGAAAGCATTAGCATTAGCATTATATCACTCGCTCACCGATGGATCCTCTGCAGTGAATGGGTGCCATCAGAATGAGAGTCCAAAAAGCTGCTAAAACATAACAATAATTTACTAATCAGCAATTAATCATTTATACATTTGTAAGGCTTGACTTATTTATTCATAAGTAAAAAGGAATTTTGATTCTATCCCTTACAATTCCAAAATTATGCTCTAAAATGTAAATGGCTTTATTATAGCGCCACCTAGTGCCAGACGGATGCATGTCTGTGCACCTGAGTAACAGTACACCATTTGGCACCATCCAGCCAAGTTTGGGGTCTCTGCGATTTATACATTTTCCCAGATATTTGTGTTTTGGCCATGTAACCTACAGGTGCATCTCAATAAATTAGAATGTAGTGAAAAAGTTCATTTTTTCTTGTAAGTTATTTCAAAAAATGAAACTTTCATATATTTTAGATTCATTGCATGTAAAGTAAAACATTTCAAAAGTTTTTTGTTTTAATTTTGGTTATTAGAGCTTACAGCTCATGAAAGTCAAAAATCAGTATCTCAAAATATTAGAATATTTACATTTGTGTTTCAATTAATGACCATCCCTACAGTATAAATTCCGGGTATCTCTTGTTCTTTGAAACCACAATAATGGAGAAGACCACCAACTTGGTAATGATCCAGAAGACGAACATTGACGCCCTCCACAAAGAGGGTAAGTCACAGAGGGTCATTACTGAAAGGTGTGGCTGTTTACAGAGT
>JAFVLL020024200.1:0-47867 GCA_021397915.2 Tor tambroides | reverse complement strand
AAACAAAACATCTTTTCTCGTAATAACGAGGTGTTAAAACGACAATTATCTAGTTAAAACAAAACATCTTTTCTCGTAATAACGAGATGTTAAAACGACAATTATCTAGTTAAAACAAAACATCTTTTCTCGTAATAACGAGATATGTCATTAAAAGGATATAATTATCTAGTTAAAATGACATCTTTTCTCATAATAACAAGATGTTGACGTTAAAATTACATCTTTTTCTCGTTAAAACATCTTTTCTCGTAATAACGAGATGTTATGTCTTTAAAACCCAGAGGATATGACTTGTTTAAGATGATCAGATCAAACCAGTTATTTTTTTTAAATAATCGACTCTGGGCTTGGAATAATTTCTTTATTTGAATGACTCTTTATTTAACACCAAATTGAAATACAAACAAAAAATAAATGAATGACAAAAGGTTTGATTTTATTATAATTATTATTTTTATTATATATCTTCTATAATGGGAAAAACATCGTTTTTATTACGAGAGAAAAATATGTCGTTTTAACGACATATCTCATTATTACGACATAATTAAGTGGAAAAAATAATGTGTGTGGCAGCAATGCGTCACCATATTTTTGTATATAATGTCTTAACAATTTAAATAAAAGGTTTGGGAGTGATATAGTGATAACCATAGAAACAGACAGGCCAAAAAACCTGAAATGTCAAAATACAGCTCTGAAATGTAGACAAATAGACCTGCCACAGCAAACAAAACACATCTGTGTTGGCTGATTACATTTCTTTAGCTATTATAGTTTGATGCTAAAAACTTAAGTCACTCGTTTTCATTTGTCAGTTTGTTTGTGAAGAAATATTTGAAGATATTTAAGGAATGTATGTATTTATTTATTTACATTAATCATTTTTATTTTCAAATAGTCAAACTGCACACGACTGTTCAAGGTCTGAAAAATGCCAAAGCTCCCACTAAATCCACAGTCTATGACAGTGCTTCAGGTGTATTTGAGGCTAAGCATATCCCATCATTCATTAGGTTCAGGAACTGCCCTGAGATTTTGAGGAAAACTGTGAGTTAAATTATATAATACATATAATTTGGTAGTAAAATGTAAAAAGTTACATTGCATTGGTGAAGAAATGATTGTGTGTTTTGTAAAATATTTGCAACTGCTTTTTATTACTTAATTAGAAGCTCCACAGTTACTAAATTGTTGTCTGTTGCATAAGAACTACCAAACAGGGTTTTTAGTTGTTTTTACAGCACTATTTTGTAAGTGTGTCCCATCAGGTAATCAGTTCTACGCACACTTCTAAGTAGTCAAGTGGTCAAGTTCAGCGACTGTAAGTGTAGGTATTGGGACAGGCTCTTTGTCAAGAAGCGTACTAAGTGAATTTCCTCTTTTGTACATGTAATTTTCTACAATTAGAAGGTGGTCTGCAAAGCCTCCTGGGTAATATGAGTCACAATCAACTCATGCAGCTGATTGGACCAACAGGACTGGGTGGACTTGGTGAGTTTTATGTATTTATTTATTTATTTTAAAGTAATATTCCATGTCCATTTTTTTTTTCCTCAACACACATATATGTATACTATTGTTCAAAAGTTTGAAGTCAGTGTTTGTTTTTTTGTTTTTTAATTATTATTATTAATAAAGGTGCTCTGGCTGGTCCAGGTCTGGCCGGTCTGTTGGGCAGTGGAGGTCCTGCTACCAGCAGCTCAACCTCGAGGTATATCTTTTGATTTCTCCATGCTTATTTTTGGCGCTGTGTTCACACATCTTACTGATTTTATTTATAATCCCCCTCCTGTACACACAGCTCCCGCAGCCAATCGGCAGCAGCCACTCCCTCCTCTGGATCGGCCGCCCGCCTCAGCTCCACCCAGGCACCCACCACACCCGTCACCCCTGCTGCTACCTCCACCGGCTCGCCCACGGTGACCCCCACCACCCCTGCAGCCCAGACTCCTTCCATGCCTGCGGGACCCCCCTCCAGCACGCAGCCCATCCAGCTGAGTGACCTCCAGAGCATCCTGGCCACCATGAACGTGCCTGCCGTGGCCGCAGAGGGGCCAGGAGGTGAGATATTGACATCAATGTACCTTTGATGTGATCTTTGCCCAGTTTTCCCATCCTCTAATATGTTGCCCATCGCTCTCTGTAGTGGACTTAGCAAGTGTGTTGACCCCTGATGTCATGGCTCCTATTCTGGCTAACCCTGAAGTGCAGCAGAGACTGCTGCCATACCTGCCGTCAGGAGAATCGCTCCCGCAGAGCGCCGATGAGATCCAGAACACACTGACCTCTCCACAGTTCCAGCAGGTCACATTCATGCTCATAATGCACTGAGATGAACGGTTGTCCCAGTATATTGTTATTGATGATAATCACACCCAAAATTTGAACATAACACGGTTATGTTGTGGGTCAAACTGAATCTAATGGGATTCAATATAATTCACCAAAATCGCACTATGAAAGAAAAACAGAAAACATTTAACCCTGTGGTGTTGTTCGGTATTTTTTGATTTAAAAAAAAAAAGTTTCTTTTTTTTTTTTTTTTTAAGAATTTCTTAATTCATCGGAATGATATGAAACTTGATAAAGGTTTTGGCACAACACAAAAAAGTATGGACATGATTAAAGATTAAATAGTCCAGAAAAAAAAAAGTCACACTTGTATTGTTTGTGACCGTATTGGAATTGAATGTAAAGTGGAAATGTTTGGTGCTGCGCTCAAACAAAATCTTACTGAAAGCTCATTTTTTGAGATATCAACCTCAAATTCGGAACACAACTTGTTTAGATTTATGGCTTTGGTTTTATGCAGTTTTAGGGTAAAACACCTTTTGGAAAATATATTTAATTCAAAATATTATTTTTGTGCATTTTTCATAACTTATTTAATTTTCACTTTTTAAACTTTTTTTAATCTGCCAAGCGTCTTCTTTAAAAAGAAACTTAAGTCTGTGCTCCAAAGCATTCAAGATTTGCGACAATTTAATTTTCAGATTTGTGCTCAAGAAGTAGTTAACAGGTAATAAATGCATCATAACTACTATATACTGTAAATATAATTTAGTACCATAAAATCCCCTAAAAATGCTAAATATTAAATAAAAACATTATTGAAATAAAATATAATGCATTCATTTCACTGAAATTTAAACAAACAATAAAACTTGACTGCCATTTAGATAGCACCAAGGGGTTAGGAATTGCACCTAAATGCTAGTTGTCAAAATAAAATGGATAGTTACAGTCCTTATTATAATTGGATGAAGTGTTGGCTGAAAACATTACTTGGCAGAAGAATTTTAATTTGTCATCAATGAATTAACATTTAGTTGTGATTTTATGAAATCTTGCCAGGTATATGTAGTAACTGTTTTATAAAAGCAATTTGTGGGAATCTCCATAAATGTTTGCCTTGGGCTTGTCCATATATTCTGCTTTAAGCATGCTGTGTGTCTGTGTCTGTGCAGGCGATGAGCATGTTCAGCAGTGCTCTGGCCTCCGGTCAGCTCGGCCCTCTCATGAACCAGTTTGGTCTGCCTTCTGAAGCAGTAGACGCAGCTAATAAAGGAGGTGAGATGTGTCACGTCAATTAGCAACATCTGAATTCAAAATTCATATGAGCCTATAAGGGAAAGTGCATAGCTTAATTCAGTTTTCACTATTTCTTTTAACTATTTCATGTACGCTACCCACAAGCACTCATTTGCTTTGTCTTGGTATTTAGATGTGGAGGCGTTTGCCAAGGCCATGGAGGGCAGTGACAGCAAGACAGACGATGGCGATTCCAAAGACAAGAAAGATGATGACGAGGACATGAGCTTGGACTAGAACAACCTTCTGAACACAGTCGTCTCTCTGAAGTGTTAGTCTCATGCTAGTCTGGGTTGTTTGCCTGTACTGATTCACATATGTGTTTTGTATGTCCAAAGCTACACTATTAAACAATCGACTCTGTAATTCCAGCTTGTGCATGTGTGACATTAATCAACATGAAATCAGTGACATAAAGGAAATGTTTATTGCTAACAGCTGACAAAATATCAAAAGTGACAAAAATAATATTTCTTGAGTTTTCAACTCCAGTGATTTTAGATAACACACAATGAATCCCTATGGTGCATGGGGAATCCACATTAAACTGCCCACCAGTGTTTTTATGCAACTAAATATTCCCATAGAACCCATTTAATGGTCATGATTGTATCAATGACATGTACTAATTAAACCTGGAACAATATGAATCCATTGCCTATTCCTCTGGTCCCTGCAGTTCTGAACATTATAGTTTATCAGTGGCGTCTCAGCACTTACAGTGCCTTTTAATACAACCACATACACAGGTGTCATGAAAGTAAACATAAATACTGGTTTAAATTAAACGCTACGCAAACCCACCACCTGCTGATTTGATAGTGTGGAGTATGTAGGGTTAATGTCGCTGTGGTCTATAAGGCAGGGCAGCCCTGAGTCCCCACAGATCCAGACACTGACAGGGGTTTGGACAGCATGACAGGCCTGTGGTTCAGTATGGCTTTCCTCACACACCCGTGGAAAGAGAGGACTGTGGATAGGAGACCTGGCACCGCTATAGTATCTGCACACAAGAGGACAACAGGTTCATTTAGCTTTAAAAATGATGATTTTTGACTTAACTGTATGTTCTCTGACAGGAATTGTAAATGTTGATTTGGTGGCGTTCAGATGTCCTACCTGGCACACCGCCCAGATAAACAGTCTCTTTGCCCCCGTTTGATCTGCTCTGTTTGGGACCCACTCCATGTTCACTCGCCGCATCCACGTGTAGCTGGATGACGTTGCTCTTCTTCACAACTAAAATCACAAATATGCAGTGTCAAATACATTACTTATGAAGTATCCATATATTTTAAACCTTCTGTTCAGCTCAGGTTTAGAACCAGATGAAAAGTTAAAAAAAAAGAAAAAGTGATGGATGGATTTATTGTGTATTATCTAATATCACTGGAGTTGAAAGCTCAAGAAATATTACATTTGTCACTTTTGATATTTTCATTTTTTTTATTATCTGTATTTTTTTGGGAACTTTCACAATATTACGCTTTGGAATGTAGTGAAGGAAAAGCAAAAGTTATTAATACTTAGTAGCTGAAAGTTACCAGGAAGAGTTACTAATACTGAACTTTAGCATTCATTACAGTAAATGAAAATCATAATTAGGTCTTAACTGTCAGTTATTTGTGAACTATTTGTGAATTTTCTATAAAAAGTTGAGCTGTTTAAGGCTACTGAAATGCTTGACTATTACTAAAATGTTATTAATATAAATTAATGTCCATGCATCTTCCCGCAATTTCCAATGATATAAAAGTATAGCTTTGCTTTTAAAACGTTAAAGTTATTTTGAAGAATGTTGGTAGCCAAACAGTTACTGGTAGCCAGTGACTTTCAGTGTATTTTTTCCAGACTATGGAAATCAATGGATACCAGCAACTTTTTGGTTACCAACATTATTCAAAATAACTGTGTTCAGCAGAAGAAAGACACTCATGCAGATTTGGAACAACATGAGGGTGAGCAACTGGGTGAACTAATCCCATTTGACCTATGTCACTTTATTTTTGTACTATTTGTCATCACATATTTACAAAATTTGTTTCCCTCTCATTTCTAAAACACTATATGGAATGTTATTTCACTTATTCGCACACTTGAATTATCAGCAACTTAAACTGATATTTTAGTATACTGAAGTTAAATGTTTAGTGCAGGGGTGTCCAAACTCGGTCCTGGAGTTGCCCGTGTCCTGCAGAGTTTAGCTCCAACCCTAATTAAACAGACTTGAAGCAGCTAATCAAGCTCTTACTAGGCATACTTAAAAACTTCCATGCAGGTGTGTTGAGGCAAGTTGGAGCTAAACTCTGCAGGACACCGGCCCTCCAGGACCGAGTTTGGACACCCCTGGTTTAGTGTATAAAAATGTTTGATAATATTTGCAGATAAATAAATATTTAAAGTCTGACTAATGACTAGTAAATAAGAAACATGGTTCATGGAGCAGTACTTTTTACCTTTAATACCGAGGTACACTAAAAATCAAGTACTTTTGTACTTTTAAGTAAGTAAAATTGAAAATAAGCACTTTCACTGAAGTGCTTGATTTATGTACTTCGTCCACCAGTGGAAAAATATAACTAACTATAAGTTCTAAATGCCTTTGGTTTTCTAATAAAATAAATACAAATAAAAGTACAACTCCATTTTATAAATTCTGACCCAAAATAACCTATTTTTTCAAACAGACCACAAGGGTTAAATGCAGTTTTATTGTGTTGGTGTTTTTCAAGACTCACTTGCTATAGTGTGCCAGCCTCCATCACAGAGAGACTCTTCTGGTGTGAGACTGACTGAAAACTCTCCACTGCCGCTGTTCACCAACACAGTCACCTGTAGAGGACAAACAGACACTTCAAACTGATGTACGGACCCGTCCTGCTGACCTTCAGGGAGCACTACCAATCCCAAATGAATTTGCTATCTGATAACATTCCCTGAACTCTCATTTATTAACTCCCAGTTATGAGTAAGTTATTGCATGAATATGTGTGAGTGCACAGCTGTGTCACCTGGCCCTGGTTCAGATAGAGACTCAGCTGTTGGGTTTTCTTGGCTCCAGTGTGCAGCAGGAGCCCAGAGTCTGAAACCAGACGCACCTCCAGCTGGATCTCGAGGTCCCGGCCCAACACTAACGATTCGTCTAGGATGACAGAGAGACGCAATAAACAGTGTACTGTACACCATCTTTCTGAATTCAATCTGAAGTGTGTTTGATTGAGTGGCTCACCGATGGTCAGATATCCTCCCTGACTGGAGAAGTAAACCCCGGGCTGGAGGGGCTGCTGGTAGCAGGGTGTCACACCCACACTGTGAGAGGGGCTCTGTGACGGGACCTCGTTCAGCTTCAGATCCCGCACACAGCCAACGAAACCAGCCTGAAAGACAGAAGAGTCAACGTCACAAAGATATATCTCTGTGAATATGTTCAGATAGGTACAATCCAAAACACAGTGAGCTGCCCCCTGTCATGAGTGCACTCCTGAACTGAAGGCTGCTCCAAACTTCATTATGCTGCCTTCTACAATATCATTAAATATATCTTTAACGGATAAGCCAATTCCAAGATTCACTGCATTGAGTTCAGGTGAAAAAATCCTGGGCCCGGTTGCATGAAAGTCCTTAAGTAATTTGACTTAGGGGTATTCCTGAGGGGAAAAAATTCCCTGAGGTAAGGGATTTCTTTAAGAGCGTTGCAACAAACGTCTTAACTGTCACCCTTACCTAAGTGTTTATACTAAGCGTTTCACGGTAGTTCCTGTCAACATACGGCAATGGGCGCCGCGGTTGCTATAGTTACTACATCTCACAATAAACAGAACATAACGAAATACAAACCTAACCAACTAAAACACGAACAAATAAAAAAGCGCTGCCCGTTTCTGCGCTGTTTTGTGTACAGTCGTTAGCGAGGAAACCGCTTTGTTTCTAAAGTGAAAGCGCCTCCTGCTGACCATGGACGGAAATTTTACCAAATGTGAAAATGAATCCATGTTTTGACGCTGCAAACAGTCAGGAGTTGTAAATATGAACAGATGGATCGACAAGAAGATAAATGCATTATAAAAATCTAAACAGTTAAGGCATACATTACATTTATATTGTTATTTAATTAATGTAGGCTAATAATTGATTAATAATAATTGTTTAAATTAATATAATAATTGATACGACACCCATTTTCTTAAAAAAATATATAATTTTTTTGTTTCGTGAAAACCTGTAAGTCATGGATTTTACAGTCATTTTACAGTTTAATATGTTACCATAGTCATTGCCCTACTATGCTTATTATGATTTTTTATTTGTGCATGTCTTAAAAAATGTCTTAAGTCTTGCATTTGAGCTTAAAAATCTTAAAAATACTGAGATTAAGATGATTTAAGGGAGCTGTTTTGGTCCCTTAAATTTATCAAGGTGAAATAGTTACTAAGGACTTTGTAGCAACGCTTAAGGGAACACTTAGATAATTAAGTGGAATACTTAATGACAGCCTTAAGGTTCCTTAAGTTGACCCTTAGGATTTTTCTTGCAACCCAAGTTTCACTAAGGGTTCCCTTAACTTTATAACTAAGGGATTTCTTATCTTAAGGGCTTTCATGCAACCGGGCCCAGACCTATAATATTCAAAATAAATCTCGACTTCTTGAACGTCCATGAGGTTTATTCTGTATGTTCACAAACACATATTATTATTATTAAAATATCCACTTTATTATTAAGAAAATACAATATTAATAAAAAGAAACTCTTGATGCTCATTGGAATATGACTTCATACTAACAAAATAATATAATATTTACATTTATATTTAAACATTTAGCAGATGCTTTTATCCAAAGTGACTTACAAATGAGGACAATTGAAGCAATCAAAACCAACAAAAGAGCAACAATATGTAAGTGCTGTGAAAAAAATGCTTATATTACAATATGATTATTAACAAAATAATACAATATTAAACAATATAATATTTAAAATATAAAATAAACATATTTACATGTTCTCACTAAAATAATGATTGTTTTACATTTTTATTTTATTTTTTAATATAAAATAACCCTTGTGTATTTCATTTAATATGAAAAATAGTAATAAAAATAGTTCAAGCTAATAAAAAAAAGTTATCTAACATTTCTGTGTGCTTATTAAAATATTACATTATTAGTTTAGTGACATACTAACATCAAATTCTATTGGAATCAATTGCGAATTAAGTCTCTTGTTTGCTTTGCATTATTTAATAAATTTGTATAAAAGTTTGTAAAATAAACAACGGATCATACGGCGACGTTTTAGTGCCACGCTAAAAAATAAAAATCTAAATTCACGCGATTAAAGTCGTAATATTTTGAGAATAAAGTCAAAATTACAAGAATAAAGTCGAAATATTTTGAAAATAAAGTTGAAAATACGAGAATAAAATCTAAATATTTCGAGAAATTAGTCTGAATATTTCGAAAATAAAGCTGAAATTACGAGGATAAAGTCTAAATATTTCGAGAATAAAGTCGAAAATACGAGAATAAAGTCTAAATCAGTGCTTCCCAAACCTGTCCTGGAGGACCCCCTGGCCTGCACATTTTGTATGTATCCCTAATCAGACACAGCCAATTTAGTTCTTGCAGTCTCTACTAACAAGCTGATGAGTGGAATCAGGTATGTTCGATAAGGGAGACATACAAAAGGTGCAGGGCAGGGGGGCCTCCAAGGACAGGTTTGGGAAGCGCTGGTCTAAATATTTTGAGAAATTAGTCTGAATATTTCAAGAATAAAATCGAAATTACGAGACTAAGGTCTAAATATTTCAAGAAATTATTCGGAATATTTCGAAAATAAAGTTGAAATTACGAGAACGAAGTCGAAATATTTCCAGAAATTAGTCTGAATATTTCAAGAATAAAGTCAAAATTAGGAGAATAAAGTCAAAATATTTCAAGAATAAAGTCAAATTACGAGAATAAAGTCTAAATATTTCGAGAATAAAGTAAAAATTAAAAGAATAAGTCTAAATGTTTCAAGAAATTAGTCGGAATATTTCGAGAAATTAGACTGAATATTTTGAAAATGAAGTCAAAATTACAAGAATAAAGTCGAAATGTTTTGAGAATAAAGTCGAAATTACAAGAAAAAAGTCCAAATGTATCGAGAATAGAGTCAAAATTATGAGAATAAAGTCAAAATATTTCAAGAATAAAGTCAAATTACGAGAATAAAGTCTAAATATTTTGAGAATAAAGTAAAAACTAAAAGAATAAGTCTAAATATTTCAAGAAATTAGTCAGAATATTTCGAGAAATTAGACTGAATATTTTGAGAATAAAGTCAAAATTACAAGAATAAAGTCGAAATGTTTCGAGAATAAAGTTAAAATTACAAGAAAAAGTCCAAATGTATCGAGAATAGAGTCAAAATTATGAGAATGAAGTCAAAATGTTTTGAGAATAGAGTCGAAATTATGAGAATAAAGTTGAAATGTTTCGAGAATAAAGTCAAAATATTTTGAAATATTTAGACTTTATTCTTGTAATTCTTGACTTTTTTTCTCTAAATATCATGACTTTAATCTCGTAATCTTAGATTTTATTTTTTTAAATGGCACTAAAACGCCGTTGTAGGATCAAGACCTGCATTTCTAATAAAATAAAAAATAGCAATAAAATAGTTCAGTGTACTTGAACTATATTTGTATCATCCATTGAACTGTAGCCCATGTAGGGCATTTCACTCTGTAAAGCAGTAGACAACATGGCAGTTCACTTGTTTTGAACATAATGCAGTAGAGTGTTTACCATAGCTGCGCTGTGGTCTGAGGGAAGTCCACCGATATAGAGAGGAGCACCAAACACACTCTTCCCTCCACCCGTCACCCTCTTGTTCTGGGTGTCGAGGCCGTCTACTGTCAGAGAGGCCCTGTCACCCTCCATTCTCACAAACACCTACACCAGTTCATGATAAAAATTAGAAATTTGGAGAAAAAAAACAATTTTATATCTAAAAATGTGCCTCATCCACATACGAACCGTGTGCCACAGGCCATTGTTGTATTTCTTTTTGCTGCGTATGCTGGTCTTCCTCTTTCCGCCATTAACCATCAGCATGAGATGGCCATCAAACACAGAGAGCATCATGTTCCTCTGGCCCTTCCCTCCCGCCATGTGGAAAATCAGTCCACTCGAAGAGTTCACACGCACACCGACAGAGATGTGCGGCCTGCAGATGGAGTTTAACACAGGTATGTAATTTTGCCATTTTTGATCAATATTAGTGGTTTTTTTGGTCAGTACTGGATATATTATAATGATTTTCATGCTAAATTCTCATATTTTTATATTTAGATTACCTTTGCTGTCATCTAACACTAAAACTTAAAAGTTTAATTGTTAGAAACACCAATAATTTAAGAACAATGTTAAATGCAATCTCAAAATGAATATCAATTTTTCATACTGTACATTATAATGTTGTGATGCCCAATAAAGAATTTAAAACTACCGAACTTATTTTTAGTGTTTTATTTATTTATTTTTTATACAAAATAGTGCATAGTTTTAATATCAGCCATAAATTACATGTAATTATTGACTTTTGACTGACTGGTTTACAGAGTTTTATTACTGTGTTTTATTTTAAATACTCACGCCTTGCTAAACGCTTGAGGCAGCGAATCAAATCTCAGATGGCTCTGGGAGGAGCCACTGAAATGATGAGCATTGACTTCCTGGACGGACACCTCACCCTGACAGGAGTCACGTGCCATTCGACTTCTCGAACTTCCATGAGGCTTATTCTGTATATTCACAAACAGATGCACATTTCATGTGATTATATTATATCACATCACATATATTATGTGATATATGATTATCTATTATTAAGAAAATAATATTATTAAAAAGAAACTTAGAAAATGATTTCATACTAGCAAAATAATATAATATTAAATCAATATAATATTCAAACTAAAATAAACATTAATGTGTTGTTATTAAAATAATACAATTATTTTAAAATATTTAAATGTATTTTAAAAAATAAATAAAATAAAATAAAAATTTGACATTTTTTAAAAACAGTACCTTTGGATTTTTCCGCCGTGGTGAATCCAGTATTTCCAGTGGGACTGAAGAGGAGGGGCAAACAAATGTGTATTTGTGTCCCTCTTGAGCTTTTTTCATATCTTCTACAGTCTGGGGTTCATTATTTCTAAGAACACAATGTAGAAATTGTAAGAGCTGATCCAACTGTAACTTTTCATAAAGGTATAAGATTTATTTGATCATTCATTAGCATTTTCCTCCATTAATCTATTTTTATCACTATCTTCATTACATCACACACCTCTTCATGAAGAAGTTACTGACACAGCCGGTGAGGTTGGTGAGGCCGTCTGTCTCAGGTGTGCCACCGACATAAGCAATGTCAGGTCGCAGCGCCGTCCTGCTGTCAGCCGCACTGACATTTACTCCTTCCTTCTCAAGGACATCATCTATATAAACACGTAACCTAAACAGAGGCAGAAATGGTCACATTCCTGTACACAAACACAATTTTATTGTATATTAATATCAAACATATAGTGGCATACCCATCTCCGATGCGGTAAAATGCAACATAGTGACTGTTGTCATCGTTGTACGTCTTCTGAGACCTGACTCCATTTTTTTCAGTACTGACTACTACATGACCGCTGTCTAATACCACCTGACACCTGCCACTCTGAGGGGACAAAAACAAACACAATTTGACAATGTCTTTAGTAGGAATCCCTGAAATACGTCATTTAAAATTGCCATTTTATGCTATATACTCAAAATATGATTTGATATGTCAAACTTTAACCAGTGCAATTTCTACCTGGCCTTGACGGTAAAACATGAGACCTTTTTGCTGATCAGTTCTGAAGCCGATGCCAGCATAGAAGTTGTCTGGATTCAGTACATCATCCATTTGCAAGCCTAAGTAACCTTCACCAGTGAAATGAGCCTCACGAGTAAACTGACACACAACACAATCACACATGAACATGTGGCTTAATGCAGCAGATGTCATATACGGTGGAAAACAGTGGGGTTGGGAATCATGAGGAATTTCTGGAGATTCAGATTCCGATTCTGAGTGACTTTGGTATCAAGTTTCTTATAAAGCTTCCTTTAATAACTCAGTTGTTGTTGCACCTTGTATAACGGGTCATTTTAGCATTCACTTGCTGTATGTTCCTTTGCTTTGTTACATATTTTATCAAAGTGTTAAGTGTCTAGTCAAGTAATATCGACATGGCCTAAATAATATTCCTAGGCTTCGGTATACTCAAACAGATGTTATTTGTTGAAAAGAAATTTGGTATAGTGTTTGCAAAAATTCAGACATCCATGTTTCTGGGTGCGGACATTTAAATATAAAATATGGGCACTACTTTAGATTAGGGAACACTATTCACTAGTTGCTTATTAGCATGCATATCACTAGCATAATATTGGCTGTTTATTAGTGCTTATAAAGCACATATTAATGCCTTATTCTGCATGACCATATTCTAGACCCCTTACCCAATACCTAAATATAACTACCACAACAACTACCTTACTTACTATGAATAAGCAGTAATTAGGAGGAAAAAACTCTTATTTAATGATAAATATGTGTTCACTCATCTAATGTGTTACCAAAATATGTGGTGGACTAAGTGAAGAAACGAACTGGAAATGATGTTTACATCAAAGTAGGTGGTCAAACCCAACTTCTGAATCGTTATCTTGGACCAACAGCAGTTAGAAGTGTTTAACAGCCAATATGAAGTTTTTAAACCAACAAAATAAACTCAAAAACACCTTTGTATTGGCTGGATTGAAGGACTGGTTGCTTCACACCCCAGATTTTGGAGGCCTCTATTTTCACAATTCATCCCAATTGTTCCCTCATTGCAAAAGAACACAGATATTCCAGAAACATTAGCAGAACTGAACGTAGATTCCCAGCCCTACTGAAACAAGTATGATGATGCTCACCAGCAGGTCATCTGGACAGCCATAGCTGATCCCTGCACTCTTCATGGTCTTTATTTGAACAAAGCTCCTCATGGCCTTAATGGTCCTGAGGCAGCCTTTTATGGAGCCGCGCTTACCAAACACACTCTTTAAACTGCAATGACATGCACAGATAGTTAATTCTCCAAGTGGATCTAAATATGACTTCTCTGTGGAAATATCTGCATGATCACCTTTCAGGCATCTGATCATCTGGCACTCCACCCAGGAAATATCTTCCCGTGAAGTTGAGGTCTTTGCTGGAAAGCGTGTAGACCTTCGTACGATCTAGCCTCACTAGCATTTCATTTTTTGAAAGTTGAAAGATAACATCCAACTGAAAACAATGAACACAGGAACCGTTAAAGTAAATAAAACTTACAGAGATGAGCAGACAGGCAGGAAAATACTAGAATAGAGGGTTTTACTCACAAATTTCGCCTGCGCATTACTGATTTTAATTTTTGACTCTTGCTGTGAGTCAGTTAAGTTGTTCAACTGTACACCAAGGTTATGGAAGACTTTAAGAAGACCGCCTTGCACAGCTATGCACACATACTTATCCTGAGAAGGGAAAAGAATGACGTTAACACATGATAACATTCGTCAAACAATCCCAAATCCAAAAAAAGTCCACGTCTCACCTCTCTTTGGAACAACAGGAGAATGCCGTTTTGTGAGACGAGTTTGACATGCTGCTCAAACACACGGTCGTCCTTCACAGTTTCAAACAAAACCTCAACATAGCCCGAACCATCAAAGTACACTCCGTCAACTCCCCACTCAGGCGTATTTGCTGGCCTCTTCCTATTTGAACACATGAAGCGATTTTACAAGGAACGCACTCTCGCAAAGAGGTTAACGCAGATTATATGATTTAGTAAATAAGAAATGAAACCCCTCTGACCGTGAACAAGGGAGGTCAGTTGTGGTGTTCATTTGGAAGGTTTGCTCGAAGTTATAGAGGCTGACTAGTTCTTCATTTAGACTTAATAACTCCAGGCAACCCTTGAAGAAGTTAGGAGACATCATGTTAAGATCCACTGGAGGCTGTGTGTTTGAGAAAGAGAGATATTGTGAATTTTTTTGGAAGATTCACCAATATTAAAATGTATTCAAATGGATGACAAAAAATAGCTGATAATTATATTAATGTTATCGCAGATAATCAATAAATGGCCGATATAAAAATTCTATATCAGTTGAGTTTTGGTCACATTTAGCTTGCTTGGTTGGGTTTAAAAGACAATTCAAATAAAGTAATATTACTGATATGACTGCACTGACACCATCGAATGAGAACAAAACTTGACACTATTTACTACTTTTTACAGCTGAAACTGAATTAGTTTTACAAATGAAGAATTGCGAAACATTACTTTTCTATTTATTACTGTGAAGCTGGTTTGAAACAATTTGTTTGTATAAAGTGCTATATAAATAAATGTGACTTGGCTTATTGAATTAGTATTTTTAAAGATCAACTTTAAATTAGCGTGAGATAATGACAAAGGTAATATCAATGTAAAAATTAAATCCAATGTTAACCAATGCCAATAAATAAAAATCTAAGTCACTTAAGTTAATGTTAAAAAGACTAATATTGTGAAATATTATTTTAATTTAAAATAACTGTTTTATATTTCAATATATTTTAGAATGTAATTTATTGCTGTGATGCAAAGCTGAATTGTCAGCATCATTACTCCAGTCTTCAGTGTCACATGATCCTTCAGAAATCATTCTAATATGCTGATTTGCTGCTCAAGAAACATTTCTTATTATTGATGTTTAAAATAGTTGTTACTTAATTTTTGTAGAAACCATAATGCTTTTTTTTTAGGGATGCACCGAATGTTCGGCAATTGAAATTATTCGGCCGAAAACAGAAAAAAAAGCTCTTTCGGTGTTCGGCCGAATAAGCCAAAAGACAGAATAAACTGTACCGAACAATGACGTGACGTGATCAAACAGAGGGGAGCAGACTAATGCAGTAAACATGTCAGCAGTGTGGAAGCATTTAAAACTGTCCGAGAACGACGCAAAAATCATTACAAGCAGCAACAGCGAGAGACTGCTTAGTGCTGCATCGCATGTCTTCCATGAGAAGTGGAAGGGTGGTTGTTGCTGGTAACTGTATGATGTTTGAAATCACGAAATGGCCTCAATCAATTAGTAAATAAACTGCAGAGTGTTATGTTTCCTAATACACGCATGAATTGCATGACAGCGCTGCATGAGCTTGCGGTGCTCTCTGCTTGTTGGGTTCAAATTCCAAAGTGCGAGGAAAATCTGCGCTGAAACACCGTTACTCGTCAGTTGCTCAGTAACATTTTTATGAATTTTTACAAGGCATGGATTTGACAATGTGATACGTGCAACAAACATCTTCCCAAATTCTTAATGAGAATCATTTATAAATCTGCTGTTGTCAACAAAAAGAAGCACTGAGGTCTTCCTGGGGGTTTCCGCCAAAATAAAAGCTCCATCAACATTCATAAATGTTAGTACTGTAATTTTACTGTTGTTCTGTAAAATAAAATAAAAAGTAAGACTAAAAATAATAATAAACTGTGCTTTGTTTTCATAATGTCTGCTAGAATGTTCAGTGTTAAGTAAATATTTTTAAATTGTTGGTTTGTAAATGATTTTTTTCTTTGAAAAGCAAGACAAAACAGTAAAAAGCCAAATTTGGTGAAAAAAATTGGCACAATATAAAAACTGTTTCGTTTTGTTCGGCTTCGGCCAAGAATTTTCATTTCGGTGCATCCCTACTTTTTTTCAGGATTCTTTAATGAATAGAAAGGATTTATTTACAATAGAAAATATTTGTAATTATAAAAACATCTTTACTGTCACTTTTGATGTATTTAATGCATCTTTACTGAATACAAGAGTTGCTAGGGTGGTCTAGCTGGTTAGTGGGGTGTTTGCTTATTGGCTCAAGTCAAAAGTGCCCACTCTTAAGTGTTTATTATATTCTGCTCCACAGACACAGGTTTTACGTTACTCACAGTGAATGTGCTGGGATAAGATCCGGCATAAAACACAGTCTCCTCGGCTGGTAAGTTGAGCAGGCCTTTTTCTCCTCCTGCCTCCATGCTTTGTTTAACTATTTTTGTTTCTTCTGAATCTGTGGACATGGCCATCTGACCATACTGTAGAGTCCTACACATAAAAAGTACACAAATACAGTAGAAATATACAGGTGCATCTCAAAAAATCAGAATATCGTGAAAAACTTCATTTTTTTGGAACTTATTTCAAAAAGTGAAACTTTCATATATATTTTAGACTCATTACATGTAAAGTAAAACATTTCAAAAGTTTTTTTTTTGTTTTAATTTTGATGATTAGAGCTTACAGCTCATGAAAGTCAAAATCCAGTATCTCAAAATATTAGAATATTTCCTAAGATCAATCAAAAAAAGGATTTGCAAAACAGTAAAGTTCAAGTTCTTTAAAATATGTTCATTTATGCACTCAATACTTGGTCGGGGCTCCTTTAGCACAAACTCCAGCATCAGCGAGGTGTGGCATGGAAGCAATCAGCCTGTGGCACTGCTGAGGCACTACTGAGCCTTCAGCTCGTCTGTATGGTTGGATCGACTGTTTCTCATCTTTCTCTTGAAAATATCCCATAGATTCCATATGGGGTTCAGGTAAGGCATATTGGCTGGCCAATCAAACACAGTAATATCATGGTCAGTAAACCACTTGAAAGTGGTTTTGGCACTGTGGGCAGGTGCTAAAGTCCTGCTGGAAAAGGAAATCAGCATCTCCATATAATTTTGTCAGCAGATGGAAGCATAAAGTGCTCCAAAACCTCCTGGTAGACGGCTGCATTGACTTTGGACTTGATAAAACACAATGGACCAACACCAGCAGACGTCACGGCACCTCAAATAATCACTGACTTCGGAAACTTCACACTGGACTTCAAGCAGCTTGGATTCTGTGCCTCTCCAGTTTTCCTCCAGACCTTGATTTCCAACTGAAATGCAAAATTTACTTTTATCTGAAAAGAGGACTTTGGACCACCGAGCAACAGTCCAGTTCATTTTCTCCTTAGCCCAGGTAAGATGCTTCTGACGTTGTTTCTGTTTCAGAAGTGGCTTGGTAGCCCTTTTCCTGAAGACGTCTGAGCGTGGTGACTCTTGATGCACTGACTCCAGCTTCAGTCCACTCCTTGTGAAGCTCTCACAAGTGTTTGAATCAGCTTTGCTTGACAGTATTCAAGCTTGCGGTCATCCCTGTTGCTTGTGCACCTTTTTTTTCTTCCTTCCAGTCAACTTTGCATTTAATATGCTTTGATACAGCACTCTGTGAACAGCTACTCCTTTCAGTAATGACCTTCTGTGACTTACCCTCTTTGTGGAGGGTGTCAGTGATTGTCTTCTGGACCATTGCCAAGTCAGCAGTCTTCCCCATTATTGTGGTTTCAAACAACAAGAGATATCCGCAATTTATATTATAGGGATGATCATTTAATGAAACTCAAATATAAATATTCTAATATTTTGAGATACTGGACTTTGACTTTAATGAGCTGTAAGCACTAATCATCAAAATTAAAACAAAAAAACTTTTGAAATGTTTTACTTTACATGTAATGAATCTAAAATATATATGAAAGTTTCACTTTTTGAAATAAGTTACAAAAAAAATGAAGTTTTTCACAATATTCTAATTTTTTGAGATGCACCTGTAGAGTAAATACCACTGGAAAATAATATCAGTTAAGTCAAAGCTCAACAGATATGTGTCAGAAATGATGGTGTGTTTCCCACCTCTCCAGGACAACTTTGTTGAAATATTCCTTATTCACGTCTTCAGTCATTAGCACCTGCGCTGTATTTCCTCCCACATTAAAGTACCAGCGCAGCTTTGATCCTTCCAGCATCATCGCCATATAGTCTTTACTGGACTACAATACACATACAGCACAGATGCATGTGTTTATACTCACGCATATAGTATGAATCATGGGCAAATCATGTTTAAAACAGCTTAATTTAATAACACAAGCAACATATCATAGAGCACAAAAGCTACAAATCCCTGTTAGCTTACGTCTTTGTTTCCAAGGTATAGGACAAACTGGGGTTTGGTGGCGTCAGTTTGGCGTAGTGCACGTGGGGCACGTGGTAGCTTGATGTACATATGTAGTGATGAATAGGCTGCCAGGTCAGCCACATTACTGGGCGTCCTCACTTGTACTCCTGAGTTACCATTAAACTGCATCGACACACTCACCTGAAGAACAGACAGTCTGTAGCACTGGGAATTTTTGTATCTGGAAAACTGGGGTTACTTTGAGACTTTTGAAGAACTGTACCTTGTTGGCAGCATTGCGAGCCTGTTCAATGAGCTGGCGGATCCTCTGGATGCTGTCGGATATGTTGGACGGCTGAAATGAGGTGTTCTTCAGACGATCCAACTTCTTCATCAGCTGAGGAAGAGTGTCGCTCAGTGCCACTACTGCAGGAACACAGAAACACATTGGACTTGATGTGAAAGGCAAGTGAAGATCACTTATGCTCACTCAGGAGAGCTTCCTCACACGCACCTGACGTATTGGCGTCATTGAGGGCTTTGTTGATATCGTCACTGGTGGCGTTGGAGTCTCCGTACTGCTTCTGCCATTCCTCCAGCTGCTTCAGAATTGGAGCCAGCGCGTTGCTAACATTAGCCACCGTGTTGTTAGCCTGCTCCACTGCACTCTTAGCTGCTGCGATGTCGTTCGCTATGTCTTCTGCACCATTTCAACACATTTCAATGACAATGTTAAGGTCATGGTTTTGATTCAATGTGGCTTAACAGACTCAAATATATACAATACATACAATAGCATTTAAAAGTTTGTGGGAAGTAATTTATTTTTTTTTTTTAAATAATTACCTCTATTCTGCAAGGATGCATTTAATTGATCAAAAGTGAGAGTGAAGACATTTGTAATGTTGAAAAAAATTGCTATTGCGACAATTATAATGTTGCAAAAAAAAAAAAAAAATTCAAATAGATGTTGCTCTTTGGAACTTTCTATTCTTTCTATTCAAAGAATCCTGAAAAAATGTACTATGGTTTCCACAAAACTATTAAGCAGCACAATAATGTGCTAAATGTAATAAATTTCATTTTAAAATATCTAAAAATACAAAATAATTATTTTAAATTGCAATAATATTTCACAATATGAATATTTTACCGTATTTTTATCAAATAAATGCAGCCTTGGTGAGCATAAAACACTAAAAAATCTTATGAACTTCAGACAAATGAATAGAAGTGTTTTTATTTTTAAGTGAGCTTGCTATTAGTTAGGTCACAATGGACTTTGGAAGAATAAGGACTTTGAGCTCTGACCTCGGCTGGCATTGAGGCTATTCTGAATGTTCTTTAGGTCTTGGAACATCTTCTCTTTCTTCTTTTCAGCATCCTGCAAACTTTTCTGTATGGAGTCCACGCGTGGCTTTAGACCTGACAAAGATATAGTAATGGCCTATATTAGACCGAGGTTCACAACAACAAAGATGTACATTGAAAGAAGTATCAGTTTCCTGTTCTTACTTTGACTGCTGTTATTCAGTTCCTCTGCTTTCTTCACAAGCTCATTACTCTGATTTTTCAGTGCAGCAGCTTTTAGGGGCAAGTCTTTGTCCTTTATGTTCTAGATCAATAAACTTATGTCACTTACTCATGTTTTAAGAGCAATAAAGATGCATTAATAAAGGTGCATTGATGTGACTGTACCTCCAGAGCCTCAGTAGCAGCTTCATTGGCTTTCTTAGCTGCCGTCTCAGATTCCAGCACACTGTTTATAATGTTAGTGTACACGCGAGATGCGTTCAGAGCACGCTGTATGAAACCATCACGATTGAAGCCAGATATTAGACTGCACAACAACAAACACAAGGCCACAATTTTACATATGAAAACACATTCATTATATTATAGGAGGTCATATTAGAGAGTACAAGTATGTGCACTATATAGCCAAGCTGACATATTGATTAATATTCAGGGATTTCAAAATTAATTTTTCTTTTTTTCTTTCCATGGTTATTTGTATGTTATTTTAAAGTTGTCTTTATTTTTCATTGTTTTTATTATGTTTGTGTAAAGCACTTTTGAATTATCATTGTATATGAAATGTGTTATATAAATAAAATTGCTTTTGTAATTGCATTTTATTGTGAAAAATAATTACATGAAATGTTGTGTAAAATAGTTGCTAAATTCAGCAAGTTTGTTGATCCCTTATGTAATGCCCTTTACTTATGTACGCTGGAATACATTGGCCATCAGTCGCCCAGCTACCATTAAAAACCCAATATAAGTTGACCACCTGGAAAGATTATTGGCGAGCTGGTCCAGCATTTCAGCGTGTTTCTCTGCAGCTTCCACCAGGAGAATTTTATTGGCGGAGGGAGCGTATTTCTGCACCTTCTCAGCTAGAGGCTGCCGTGCTCCATCCAACTGAGCAGCCAGACGCTCATAGTCCTGATAGAGACGACACAGCATGCATGAGTCCAAGAATGAGCTCAATGAGGTTATATTTGATTATGCACACACAAGCGTACTGTTCCTGTGAATATGTACCTCTTTGGAGTCCTGGAACATGGAGAGGAGGTCATTAACCTGGGTCACATCATCCTCTGCCATCTGAAGCTGGTTCTCCACCTCCTTCTGCTTCTTCAGCAGGTTATTTACTGTAATCTAGAAAAACACAACAGAGAAATTCATTTATTCGTGTTGCAATTTTGTTAAATTCCTCTTCCAATTCAACTTTCTTTGATGTGTGGCCAATTGATTTTTGGAAAAATATCAACACTTAAAGTCGATATTTTTCCAAATCCAGTGTATGCACGTGTTTGTATAAATACCTGCAACTCCTCCATGCGTTTCTCGTTAACATTGTTGTCTTCTACGGCGTTTGCTGTGTTTTTGACGGCCTCATTCATAGCATCTCTAAGGTCCATCAGCTGCTGATTGAACTGGTTTAGTTTGTTTCTGATATTCTCTGCCACAGCCTCATTATTCAGTGTCCGGTTTGCAATCTCATTTTTCACACAATCTACCACTACAGAGAGACAACAACTGTGAAAGAGAAGTTCTACAATCTTAAAACAGAAAAAACATGTAGCAATTAAAAATGTCAGAAGTGCTGGCTTTTTATTTTTTTAACTGCATATTCTAGATTTTTGTTCCTTTTTGTATAATGTCATATAATGCATTATAATGTGCATTATAAAGCAAAGCTAATGCATTGAAAATACTTTTATAACATATATATATAGTACAGTATAAAGGCTTAATTTGAACCTTTTCCAATCCAAAATAAAGTATTTATAAAGGGTTATACGCTTAGAAAGGTTATAAAATGATCAGTTAAATGCATGACGGTCCCATGCTGTTACACAATAAAATGAAAAAGGCTGAGTTTGGTGAACTTTTCGTATAGACTCGGTCCGTCCTGTCACTCACATTTGTTGGCCTGGTCCAGCTCATTTTCTGCTAGTTTCTTCTGGAAATCGAAGCCCCTGAAGCGCATGTCTCTGAGAATGGACTCCACCTCCTCTAATTTTCGAGCCAACTCCTTCTCATCAATCACCTTGGTTTCGTTTTGTGCTGTCCGGTTCACCTGTTGCATAATATCTGAGCAGATACAGAATGTTTTCAGTTCAATGTGGGTGAATGGGTAAATGTAATAAGATACAGGTTTTTTTCTTAATCACAATCATACCTTGCACATCTCCCATGATGCTTTTGATGAATCCAAGCAGGCCTCGTGCTCTAGTGTGTGTGGAGTTAGTGTTGTCTTCTAAAGCGTCGCCTTTCTTTTGTGTGGCTGAGGCCTAAAACACAGACACACATAAAAAAAGATGGTCAAATGGTCCTTTTTAGACACTGACAGTTTGAAAACAACAAATGACTATTTAATCAGAATTAGTTCATCTGATGATATGTTCTCATACCTTCTCCTCTAACTCTTTAATATCCAATTCAATTATTTGCAGCTCTCCCTCCAGCATACCGGCCTGGTTCCTGCTCTTGTCCAGAGTGCTGTTGTAGTTATTTATGGCATTCTGGGGCATAAAGATTATAATACAATTATAATACTACACGTAACTAAAAGTTAAAGTGAGGCAAATAGTAAAATCTAAAAGCCCTCCTAACACAGAGTCAGAGAGTGTTTGTGTGTTTGAGAGAGAGAGACTCACAGCAATGTCTTGAATGGACGCATTGAGGCGGTTTAGTTGAGCCCAGGTGAATGAGCTGGCATTGAGGCTGCTCAGCTGATGGGCAATGGACTGATAACGTTCGTTTACTTTGTCCAGATCCTCCAGCAGCACTATTACACAGCTGTCACAGGCTAAAAACATAATGCACATCAATCAGCATCTGATATGTGAAATGAACTTTGACCCACAAAGCATATTGTTCACTTTACCTTTGTATTTACAGAGTGAATGAATGAATTAATAAGTGAGGGAATTAAGCACTGACTCAACAATCATTCAGTTATTAATTGATACTAATAATAAATAATAACATATACTACCAATAAAAATTTGGGGTTGCTAAAATTTAATGTTTTTGAACATTATTTTTGTTTCTGAGTATTTTATTATGCTCACCAAGGCTGCATTTATTTGATCAAAAATATTGTGATATTGTGAAATATTACTTCAATTTAAAATAACTGTTTTCTATTTTAGTATATTTTAAAATGTCATTTATTTCTGTAATGTAAAGCTGAATTTTCAGCATCATTACTCCAGTATTCAGTATCATATGATCATTCAGAAATCATTCTAATATGCTGATTTGCTGCTCAAGAAACATTCCTTTATTTCTTATTATCATCAATCATGAAAACATTTGTGCTGCTAAACATTTTTATGGAAACTGTCATACTTTTTTTCAGGATTCTTTGATGAAAAATAATTCAAAAGAACAGCATTTATTTGAAATAGAAATCTTTTGTAACATTAATAAAACTTTACTGTCACTTTTGATCAATTTAATGCATCCTTAAAGGAACACTCCACTTTTTTTGGAAATAGGCTCATTTTCCAAGTCCCCAAGAGTTAAACAGTTGAGTTTTACCGTTTTTGAATCCATTCAGCCGATCTCCGGGTCTGGCGGTAGCACTTTTAGCTTAGCTTAGCATAGATCATTGAATCGGATTAGACCATTAGCATCGCGCTCAAAAATGAGCAAAGAGTTTCGATATTTTTCCTATTTAAAACTTGATACTTCTGTAGTTACATCGTGTACTAAGACCGATGGAAAATGAAAAGTTGCGATTTTCTAGGCCGATATGGCTAGGAACTATACTCTCATTCTGGCGTAATAATCAAGGAACTTTGCTGTCGTACCATGGGTTCAGCAGGCGCAATGATATTACGCAGCGCCTGAAAGTAGTCCCCAGCTCAGTAGCCTATGATATAGCCTGAGGACTACTTTCAGGCGCTGCGTAATATCATTGCGCCTGCTGCACCCATGGTACGGCAGCAAAGTTCCTTGATTATTACGCCGGAATGAGAGTATAGTTCCTAGCCATATCGGCCTAGAAAATCGCAGCTTTTCATTTTCCATCGGTCTTAGTACACGATGTAACTACAGAAGAGTCAAGCTTTAAATAGGAAAAATATTGAAACTCTTTGCTCATTTTTGATGACCAAATGCTAATGGTCTAATCCGATTCAATGATCTATGCTAAGCTAAGCTAAAAGTGCTACCGCCAGACCCGGAGATCGGCTGAATGGATTCAAAAACGGTAAAACTCAACTGTTTAACTCTAGGGGAGGTGTAAAATGAGCCTATTTCCAAAAAAAGTGGAGTGTTCCTTTAATGAATAAAAGTATTAATTTCTTTCAGAAAAAAAAAACATTCAAACGGTAGTGTAACTGATGACAAACAAGTGAGCAAATGAATGAATAAATGAATCAATTAGCAAATGAATGAATCAATAAGTAAACAAGTGTATTTATGGACAAACAGATAAATGAGTGAATGAATGAAGTGTGCTATGCTGTGAAGCAGTACTCACGCTGACAGTGTACATCTGCTCCATGAAGCACAAGGACGCTGTATTTATTAAGACATGTGTCACACTGCTTCCCTGTCAGACCTGCTGCACAATGACACTCTCCTGTGCGAGGGTCACAGCGGCCTCCACTACACTCACACTCTACAGACCACACACAAATACATCAATTAATTTAACTGATAATGTTTCATATTCCTGCAGTGTGTATGTGTGTGTTTGACTCACTCTTGCAGCCATTAGGGGTGTAGCCCCAGTAACCTGGAGCACACTGGCGGCAGTTCGGTCCATTAACCCCAGGCTGACAGGCACATGTGCCATTAACAGGGTCACAAGGCTGAACCAATGCCGCTGCTGCATCACAATCACACTTACGGCAACCAGTGCAGGTATCAAAGCCAAACGCCCCATCCTAAACAAAACATTATTACCATCAACCACTGAGACTAAACACTAGACAAAGACAAAACAGATGAGCAGACATACCTCACAGCGGTCACAGTGGGCTCCCACCACACCAGGCTTACAGTGGCACTGCCCCGTGTGAGGGTCACAACGTTCAGTGCCACAAGGAGCACAGTTGCATCCTGGTTAACACAGGTGAGAAATAACAATCATGAGAACTCTTTGAATACAGGAAGAAGTACCGTCCAGAAATTTTTTCCAATAAAGGTGTCTTACGAGTGCAGTTCTTGGCAGTTATGGCATCCCCGTAGAAACCTGGGGCGCAGATCTCACAGTGCGGTCCAGCGGAGTTGTGCATGCAGCTCTGACACTCGCCCGTCAAAGGATGGCAGTCGCTGAACAGCATGTTGGGGTCTGAGTTTCCATTGCAGTTACACGGCTGGCATGTGCTGCCAATCACCATTGGGTTCCCATAGTGTCCTGGTGCACACCTGTATTAGGAAAAAAAAAAAAGGGTAATTTTCATTGATATTATTTTCAAATTGACAATAATTACATTTACATTACATTTAATAATTTAGCAGACACTTTTATCCAAATTAATTCTTTAATTATTTATTTAATTAAATAATGATTTATTTAATAATTAAATAATTTAATTATACATTTTTTAATTATTTAATTTTTATTGTATTTTTATTTATTTTGACAAATAATAATAAATTAAAAAATAAGACAAATTATTACTGATCAATAATAAACTGTGATTAAATAACAATAAGTGGATGCTTCATAACTGTACCTCTCACACTTGGATCCAGCATAGCCAGGCCTACATAGACACTGCATATGACTGGGCTTCTCCACACAGCGAATGGCAAAACTGATAACAAGATCAAACAGATGACATCCTTTAATTTGAGAATGAGGCATGCTGGGATATCCAGCACTGAAATCAACTCTTACTGGGAGTAAAAGCAGAAACCAGAAAAAAAAAAAACAGGAAGAAAAAATACACTGGCACATTACATTTCAAGCAAATCAACAGGAGAAAGACTTGAGAAAAAAGGTTTGAGACGAACAAGAAACAGTGGTACAGATGATGAAATAAGACAAACTGACTTGTTTGAAGCCACTTGAAGAGGGCAGGGGCAGCTGGAGCAGGACACCGCGTGGCCATCAACAGCGTTGTTCCCATGAAAACCGCCCTGGCACTGCTCACAATGATTTCCAGCGGTATTGTGGTGGCAGTTCTGTGTATAAAGAGCTAAACTTTTAGCAAACGCCCTAACTGAATCTCTGAGTTCTGCTCCGACATCCATTCTTGGAACTTTGAAAGGTCTTTCCCAGGATCTTAAACCTTAATTAGATTTACGATTTTGTTTTCCATGAAGTTTGACATTTTAGTACAGCCAGTGGAATCTGCAATAGCAATATATCGCTCATATATAAGTCTGTTATGTAATTTCTATATGACTTAGTGAGATGGACTCACCGCACATATGCCAGAGCTATCCAGACACTCATCAGAGTGACCGTTACAGTTGCATGGGACACACTTCCCGAGGAACAGCCCTTTAGTGTCTCTGTAGTAGCCTGGAGCACATTTCTGAGTGAAGGAGATGAAGAAATGAACATGTTAACAATATCAGAACCTAGTTTGAACAATTGCAAAATATTCTTTTAATAATGACTTGTTTTGCAATTATCTGTATTTCTGATTGGATGGTTAATAAAATGCAATAAATAAAAAACACCAAATTAAATTTCTCTATGCATGGTATGTGAATTGATACTATTCATATCCCACTTCCAAAATGTAATTTATGGCACAATTTGCCACACACAGGGTACAACTTACACAGGGTACCTTTTTAAAACAATAAAAGCACTTCTTTGGAGAGAGACATTAGATAAATTGCTATTTAACATAAAAATATAACATAAACGTGTTAAATGTATCTAGTTTTGTCTAGTAATGTCTGATTTCATTAATTTGTTTATTCACTTTTATGTTTTTTTTAATATTTATAACTAGAAAATAACAAACCAAATAAAAGGCATGCATTTTAACTGTATAAAAAAATTAATTAATTAAAATATACAAAACAGATCAAATAAAAAATGTGTCTTTTGTTAAAACCTTGTATTGAAAATTTGTCAAATAAATAATGTATAAATAAATACTATAAAATACTACATTAAAACAAAATGCAAAATAAACATTTTTGAAGGTTTGAATAATTTGACTGATTCTTTGTTGGAAAATAAATAAAAAATAAATAAATAATAATTTGGTAACATTTTAGCATAGGAACCAGTTCTCACTATTAATTAGTTGCTTATTAGCATGCATATTACTAGCATATTGGCTGTTTATTAATCCTTATAAAGCACATATTTTGCATGACCATATTCTACATCCTTAATCCCAATACCTAATCACAATAGCTACCTTACTAACTATTAATAAGCAGTAATCAGGAGTTTATTGAGTTGTAGTTAATAGTTAGTTAATAGTGAGAACTGGACCTTTAAAGTCAAGTTTGACCAGTAATGTTCAAAGCAACAATACTTTATTCCAGCATTACTGAGCAGGCAAACTGGTTCATTTATTGAAATTTAAGCAAGCACTGTTCACACTAAACCTCTAAAGTAAAAGAGGCATTAAATGATGTCAGTATGAAATTGTATGAAATCATTTGTTTTTATTAAATCACACTACCTGACAGGAGTCTCCTAGATAGTTTCCTGGGCAGAGACAAATTTCAACATTGTTTGCATGGCGTCCAGAGGGCAGGTTGTCAGCCCCCTCCAGCACAGCGGTGTGTAGCGACACAGACTGGGCAGACTGAGAGTGCAGCGCTCTGATCTGCAGTGACTCCAGCGCAACCAACACCATCATCAACTCCTCACGGGACACAGAGTTCCCCGTCTGAGCGTGCCTGAAACTCTCCTGCAGTGAGAAAGAAGGCACTTGAATTGCAACAACTGTGCATTTGCAGAATTATTTTGTAAAGACTATATTTTTTATAGTGTGGTACTAAGTTGTTCACCTCCACCAGGTGGACGATCCCCTCATGAGGGTCTTCAGAAGAGGAATACTCTCTTTCCATGTACACAAGAGTCATCTGATTCCCCTGTACACAAAGACTTTCAGTTAGGCCTCAAGTAAAACTCCCGTAAACTTAACACAAGGAGACTCTTTGCTCTAGTACCTTGAGTATAACATCAGGCCGTGTGGTCTCAACGATCATAAAAGCATCACCTCTCATCGTCTGGGTATGCAAGCGATAGCGCAGATAGCCTCCGTAGGACGACACCTAGACACACACACAGAAAAGAAACCACAAAATCAGCTTAAGACAAGATTTCTCAAACAACATAAGACTGCACTAAGCCTGCGTTTAATCTGACGCTCATCTACAACATTTAGCACCAGCCTAGACAAGGTGTGCTTGAGTTATCAGATTGTTTGTCTGACTCTCATGTTTCCTGTTGCATTGATGTGAGCTACCTTAATGGAGATTCAGTTCAGCTGTCCGTCTGGCCCCTTGCTGTCTGACTGCCGGCTAACCCATAAGCTTGGTGGAAACATATGTCACAGCAGCTGCCATGTCGTCATAATAAGACTCATATAGGATATAAAGTCTAGGTGTAGATAATTCACAACTGAGTGACATGCTTGTGAATATCACAGATTGTTGTAGACTCACTTTATCGCCGAGGTAAGCGTGCGGAGCGTGCCAGTGGAGGTCCTGTGAGACGTCAGGTACGTCACTCAGATCAGCTTCCACCAGATCTTGATCGAGATATGTGGACACTGGCACTTCCTGTCTGTCACTTCTCAATAGCAACCAGCCAGCCATATCCATGATCTGTTAGGGTGGGCAGATCAAAGCAAAGACAACAATTAAATGTTATAGCAGTCAGTAATTACACTGAATTAATTTTCAAAGACATCCAGTACACAAACGTTCACTGAAAAGAATGATATCCTGCAGCTCAAGCAAGTCAGATGCTGATTTTGTAACTGCTTTGACTTATTCAATAAATTCGTTCAGTGAAAGATTTATAGTATGAGGGTCTTTTTTAATGATACATTAAAGGGATAGTTCACCCAAATATGAAAATTACGTCATTAATTACTCACCCCCATGTCGTTCCAAACCCACAAGATCTTCATTCAACTTCAGAACACAAATTAAGATATTTTGACGAAATTCAAGAGCTTTCTGACCCTGCATAGACAGCAACGCAACTGACACATTCAAGGCCCAGAAAGGTAGTAAGGACATTGTTAAAATAGTCCATGTGACATCAGTGGTTCAACCATAATTTCATGAAGCTACAAGAATACTTTTTGTGCGCAAAGAAAAAAATAAATATAAAGACTTTATTCAACAATTTCTTCTCTTCCGTGTCAGTCACATGGACTATTTTAATGATGTCTTTACTACCTCTCTAGGCCTTGAACGTGTCAGTTGCATTGCTGTCTATGGAGAGTCAGAAAGCTCTCAGATTTCATCAAAAATATCTTAATTTGTGTTGCGAAGAAGAACGAAGGTCTTACAGGTTTGGAACGACATGAGGTGAGTAATTAATGACAGAATTTTCATTTTTGGATGAACAATCCCTTTAAAAGAACCAGCCCACAACGGTCATCAGTGTGTAATGCAGACTACACTGGTCGTGCTGTATGCTTGTTTTTGCTTGTAGCCTCTGACAACTCAATAGAAAGATGGTAAAATATAATTACTATGATATTGTACTGTGACTGGATATTCAATCCCACAGGAAACACTGGATGTACCATGATAAAAACATCAAAAATGCATACCAGGTGACAAATCTTTCCAGGTATATTTTTGTAACTGGTACATTGCCACAAACTGCATACATTTTATGGACAGATAAGAATATGTAAGCTCAATATCTCAATAAGACATTTTCTATTATATATAACCGTTCAAAAGTTTAGGAAGAATAAGATTTTTTTTTCAGTTAATGCATTCATTCAACAGGAATCCATTACACTGATCAAAAGTGGCAGTAAGAATGTTACAAATGATTTCTATTTCAAATAAATGCTGTTCTTTTAAACTTTCTAGTTATCAAAGAAACTTAGGAAAAATATATCACAGTTTCCACAAAAATATTAAGCAGCACAACTGCTTTCAGTTGATAATAATAAAAAAATGTTTCTCAAGCAGCAAATCAGCATATTAGATTGATTTCTGAAGGATCATGTGACACTGAAGACTGGCGTAATGATGCTGAAAATTCAGCTTTGTCATCACAGGAATAAATTACATTTTAAAATATATAATATTTCATATTTGAGTTGAATCAATTCATTTGATCAAATAAATACAGTTTGAGAATTAAAAAATCTTACCAACCCCAAACTTTTGAACGGTAATATGTATGCGCATGTATAAAGATGACTGATTTCTTTATTTGTTAAACAACAGGTCTTTATCTCTGACAGAGTACCTCACTCCTCCGTTTGTCAGAGCTGTGGCAGCGGTCAGTGGCTCCAAAGCAGAAGCACTTGGTGCAGCCTTTAGCATTAGTGGGGTCCAAATGGAATGTTCCCAGCTTGCACTGGTCACAGCGAGAGCCTTCCACATTTTCCTGAGAGAGATGACACATCATTGATATAACAGAGACGATGAGGGAGATTCCTGAATGTGTAATATTCCCATATAATATGACAGGAGCACCTTGCATAAACAGCGTCCGGTGATGGAGTCACACACATCTATCTCAGTTCCTGCCTCACTGCAGTCACATGGTCTGCAATTGGGGTACCCATAGAAACCTGGGGCACACCTGTCACACTGACGGCCAACAACGTTGTTCCTGCACCTGAGGAGGGAATAATAACACAAAGTATATATGTATGTGTTGTAGCAGTGTTCCTATCACATCTGGACAAAAGCAGCACGCTCTCATGCTAAAGAGGGAATGTGGTTAAGAAATGTGACAATGTTCTGTGACCCAAAATACGGGCATTATACTCTACCAAACCTGATCCAAAAATAAGTTCTTGGCTTCGGCCTAATGCATTCTTTCCAACTATATCTAATCAACCTGCCATAGTTATTTTCCATTTGTCCAGTAATAGTTAATGAACGTGACCTCAATGGTTGATGCATGAACAGTTATAATTTATGACATCTTCTCTAAGTGCAGAGATGCTGGAGAGATTGTGCAGCTCACAGTTATAGCAGCTTAAATCCCACCTCCCTGCAGATTTTAAACACTGCCTAATGAGGGGACAGTGCAGCCAATAGACTGAAATAAAATATCCTAAAAATAAATACCTCTGGAATTCCTGCACTTAATCCTTATATAGACAGTATTGTTATAACCAGAGACAGCGGTTAATAACATCAGTCCTTCAGGCAGCGCTTCACAGAAAAACATTTGGCTCAGGAGTAAAAGGACAGTTGTAAACACTCCATTGACTCCATTCCAATCCAAACGACCTGACTTCAAACACCAGACACGTTTAGTCTCACAAATCTCAAGAACTTGTCCAAGGCATATTTCACCCCACAATCAAAAGTACATAATAATAAATTACAATGCTTCTATTTTCCATTGAACCATTATTTTATATATAAAAAGAATCACATTTTCCCCTAATTTTACTTTTTCACTACTTCATATGGTCAAAACGGTTTGCCATGCTGAATATAAATGAAAAGATCAGGTACAGGATTTGGCTTAAGCTCTAAGATCCCCCCTGGACAATTTGACAAAAGGATAGATATTAATGCACTTTTAAAAACTGTTTCGTTAAGTTAAATTAAATTAAATTAAATTAAATTACATTTTAAATGGTGCTGGGCAATGATTAATCACATCCAAAATAAAAGTTTTTTGTTTATAGGGTCCTTGATGGGCCAAAAAATCTTCATATTGTTCATACAAAATACAATTTCTTATTTTTTCCTATTTATTTTAATTTTCTTATTTATTTATTCGAGTTTAAAAAAAAATGGCATTCCTGAGGTAAACTGAGGCAAATTTTAAATCACATATTCATAAATGCTCAGATTCTTAGAAAGTCGACCCCATTGCATGTAGTATATATGTGTGTGTGTCCTGCTGTACTGTACCTGCACTGGCCGTTGTTCGTGTCACAGCCGATGTCCAGTGAAGCCAATCCAGGCCTGGAGCAGTTGCACATCTCACACCCCACCAGAGGATGGCAGCCAAACGTCTGGGGTTCACAGGTGACACAGTCCGGCTGCAGGGTCCGTGGAGGACAGATGCACTCACCCGTCACAGGCTCGCACAGACGAGTACCACAGTTACATGCTAGAGAGAAAAGGAAAACAATATCAGCCATCCATCCATCAATCCATCGTTCCACCATGTGGTTGGTGATACTCACGTCTACAGTTGGGGAAGCCGTAGTATCCTGTGGCACACTGGGAACAGTCTCGGCCAATCACGTTGGGTTTGCACTTGCACTGTCCTCCGAAGGTCTCGCAGGTATCGCTCTCTGCACCCACCTCATGACAGCCGCAAGGCACAGCGCCGTTATTGAAGAACGCAGACAGAGACGTGGCAGAGTTACGACAGAACGGAGATGCTGTGGATGGGCTGAGAAGAGAGAGGAAATGTCAAGATAGATGGCACTTTAATAATGTTATATCAGGATAGGTTCATGAACAATATATCTGCACCATCTTATCAGCCATATTAGAGATTTATTTCATTTACTGGAATCAGCCATTGTTGCATATTTAATTGTGTGTAATTTCAGTTTTTACATTTAGGGCTTTTATTTACTAATTTATTTAATTATTTAAAAACACTCACTGAAATTAAAAATTTTAAAAAGCACTAATATTTCAATAACATTTAAACGTGATACTTTAATTAAATATCATACTATACTTTACAAAATAATGTTTCATTCTGTACATTATGTACATTATTCTGTACATTATGCTTTTTTTAGTATTGTTTTTATAATATAATAGTATTTATTAATATTTTAAGTTAACTTTTATTTTATATTTTCAGTTTTCATTTTAATTTGTTTAATTTTTTATTATTTTGTTAGTGCTTTTGTTATTTTTTTTATTATTATTTTTTAATATTTCTATCAAGCTTTAATTCAGTTTTATTTCAGTTTTAGTTTTAGTACTTCAACTAGTAGCCAAGGAAACATTTCTAATTTTTTTAAGCATAAGCTTTTCATCTAATACAGTATGTTATGTTATATTTTATGTTATTTCGGCTTTATTTCAAATACCGAAAATGACTTTTAATAGTTTTCCTTCAGTAAAAATAATTTAACAAATTAAAATAATGGTGTGTATGTGTTTTTAGTGTTTTATTTTGATATTTATTTAGACACAATTGTATTAGATTTTAATATCTGCAATGTATTTACTTATTTATGGTCTATTTTAAGCCATAACATGAATAGAATTATCATCCAGAATTTTTATATCATGCATTCCTACATTTTTACAAATGTATAAGTATCATACTTGATGTAAAAGCTGTTTTGTCCACAGTTGCTGATGAAGTCGTAGGATTTGTCAAGTGGCTCCTCAGACAAAAAGCCGGATCTGTAAGTGCCCTCTGGCACCACCAGCACATAGTCCTAAAACACACAGGAGAAAAAGAAGTGTCACTGTTATTGACAATTCATATTACCTTTAGTAAAACGTCACAATGACACTCACCAGCCACAGTGTCTTTCTGTCTGGAACACGCAGGGTCAGGATGACCTCATAGTCCGTCACATCCAGGACAATCTGGTTCTCTGACATAACAACACTACGACAACCGAAACCATGTGGACAAAAGGATGCATTGACGTGACCTGAAATACAAAGAGTGACCATTAATAAAAAAGCATGTTCAGTGCTAAAACAGAAGCTTAAGTCAATAGTGAGTCTGTTTGAATCTACTTGCTCACCCTGCCAAATGCGTCCTCCGTTGATGTGGACCTGGACGCTGTAAGTTGGGTGCAGGGGCTGATAGTAATGCAGGATGAACACATAACGGCCCAGTACATGTACACGTGTTGAATACATCACAGCATTCTGGGAAAGAAAGCAGATAAACAAACATCAGAAGTGTGCTGTTTTGTTAGCATTTAAGTATAAGAAAGAGACAAACTACAAGACAGGACCACCAAATGGATAAATGGAGTGAAAATGTTCTTTTAAAGGAAGAAACAGTAAAGAGATGTTGGACAGCAATGAGAGTGTACTGTCCTGACGTACCTGATTAGGATCCAGAAGCATATGTTCACTGTTATCAGCACCGGTTGGTGGTCTGGAAGTCATAGGTCTGTCTGCATAAAGGCTAGGATTGGGGGCTGAAGCCATAGTCGAATCCAGCACAGAAGAAGCCTGTCCCTCTTTTAGGACCAGCGACTGAGGAGGGTTCTGGAAACGAGACGGGATACAGGAGCCGCTGGACAACAGAGAAAATATAACATGAATATGAATAGGAGAAACCCTATTGTGATAAATGACACATGAATATTCTTCAATTTGATACCTAAAATACATAAAAATCATGTAAATGTCTTATAATCATAGGTACTTGTAAATGTAAGTATGTAGGACAGTCAAATGTCATTATCTAAAAATTGGTGAAAAAAAAACCTAAATGTGATTTCTTAGAAAGGTCAGTCCTGGCAAGGCTGTGAAAGAATTTTGTTTAGGTAAAATAGTAGTTAGAAAAACTGAAAATAAAATAAAATAAAATAAAATAGTAGAAGTGGTTAGAAAATTTGAACACCTAACAATAAAAACTAAAAAAAACAAAACAAGTGTTTGAGTGTAATGGCACATGATGCAGCATGCAGATTCACATGTTGTCTGTGTTAGTCACCTGTCTGGAGAGAAGTGCCCATGCGTGCTGATGCAGTGAACTCTGGGCTTCAGGTACTCCATGGTGAACTGAGCGCGAGGGATGAGGAACACTTTGTGCTGGAAGGGAAATCATTTACACACACTTGTAAATGGCGTGTTTACAGAGGACACAAATAGATTTTATGGCAGATTCAAGCAGAAATACTCTCTCACAAGGAAAAAACTGCTTCTGTCGGTGGTAAGCTGGATATCAGCCTCTGTGGAGAGAGTGAAGACTGCCACACGCTTCTTGTCATCTACAGACACCGCACGGCACAGGAAACTACACACACATATACACAGAGAAAAAACACGAATCAATCAGCAAATGCAGAGAAAAATGAGGAAAAAAGAAAAATTCCAACTGAAGAATTAAATGGCAATCGCCTTGCTTTTTAAAGAATAAAATGGATAAATATGGAAAAATAGCTAATTAAAACTTGTGGTTATGATGTTACATTAAAACATTAAATATGACTCATTTTAATGTACATGCAAAGTGCCTAGCCAATCATAAAATAGGTCATATAAAAGCCTTAAAGGTATCAAAAACAGCATGTTTAATTCTATGAGTCAGAGAGAGAGAGTGAAAAATATAAAATAAATATGACTGTTCTGATGCAAAAAACCTTGTCCAACAGCAGAAACAAAGCTCAGGGTAAAAACCAACAGTATATATTATGACCCCTTCAGGTTGAGTGTGAATATCTGAAACAAAAGAAATGGCAAATGTTGCAATGTCACACAAACACACCTGTATTTGCAGTGGAGCAGGGTTATTTGCTCTTGATGAGTGCTTTCACCCGGTGAATTAACAGACACATTGAAAGTTTGAGGGAAATGGTCTTCACTGGCGTACTCGACCACCAACGCATACGCTCCAGGAACAGAAACACGACCACGCAGCCGAACGTTCATCTGAACACACAAATAGGATTTTATTTGTATAAAAATATGATTTTTATGTATTTATACACTACTGTTCAAAGGTTTGGGCTTAGTAAGATTTTTTAAATGTTTGGTCACTAAGGCTGCATTCATCTGAATCAAAATACAGTAAAAAAAAAAAAAAATGATATTGTGAAATATTATTACAATTTAAAATAAATGTTTTCTATTGTAATATAATTTACAATGCAATTTATTCCTGTGCTGCAAAACTGAATTTTCAGCATCATTACTCCAGTCTTCAGTATCACAGGATCCTTCAGAAATCATTCTAGCATGCTGATTTGCTGCTGAAAAATAAAAACATTTTTTATTATCAATGCTAAAACATCATCTTACATCATTGCCACTGCAGATGGCCATGCTGGGATGGCGAGGAGTGATCTTTTCAGTGTGGCAGGGTCTGGGCAGGTGATTATCAGACCTGCAGTTGGCATCATTGCTGGAGATAGATGGGAACTCATCCAGAGCCAGATACATGTACTGCAGACAGCTGAACACACCAAAAGACAGATTGCTCCAGTCACAATGCATATAACAGGTATACACATGAAGTAAACAAAAAAATGCTGTACTACTGACTTCTGGCTGGCATCATTGGTGTTGCTGCATGAACAGGGTTCAGTCACTTGAAGTTGCAGGATAGGAGCCTCATAATATGCACTGGGCAACAGCACCAGGTAGTCCTGAAAGAGACACAGAGAATGTGTTCAAGGTTTGTTAATGCAGGAATAATGCTGAAAGCATCTTTAAGAGGGGGTCCTACCAGTAAAATTCCCTCCGCCTCAATAATCACAGTCCAGGTTCCTGGGTTCAAGACAAACGGCTCCACAAAACTGTTCTGAGGCACGTTCACAAATGTGGGTTCTGAAGTGGGTGCAAAGACGATCTGTTTGGACTGCTCAGAGCCTGCAAAGAGAAAAAAGGAAACCTGTTTTATGGGGATGGAGTCACAGCATTGGATGAATCAATAAAACTTAGCTACGAAATTACATATTTATTGATTATTAAACATTATCAAGATATCAATGGTTGTACTAAAAGAATAGTTCATTTAAAATTAAAAGCTGTCATCATTTACTCATAAGGACTTTCTTTTTTCTGTGAAACACAAAAGGAGAAGTTTAGCAGAATGCTGAACTGAAAAGCTGCACTTTTCCATACAATGAAAGTAAAAGGGGACACAAGAATCCTATCAAAACTCAAAAAATAACAAAAATTGTAAATTCTAAAATGATTTTGTCAATTAATAACAAAAACAATAGAAAAAGGGAATTATTGTGAGGGGTGCAACAAGTCATATCTGTAGAATATCAAGACAATTAATCAATAGAATTTAAAAGATAAACAGAATTGAATTTTTTTTTTATTTTGTTAAAATGTAATAGTTTATTTATGGTTTACACCATTGGTTATTTGTTAAATGAGTATTTATTTTTTTAAATGTGTGTGTATATATATATATATATATATATATATATATATATGTATATATATATATATATATATACACACACACACACACACATATACACACATTATATTTATGTGTTCTAAATTTTTAGATCGTTGATTGTTTGATTTCTTAGTTTCTTAGTAAAAGCTTAATCAGGTATACATGCAGCAAATTAGCTATTAGCTAGAATAACAAATAGCTACAGACCATCTGCTGCTCAAAACTGCAGCACTGTTATTCTCTATTATTCTGTAAAATAAAATAAAATAAAATAAAAAGTAGTCCATATGTCTCAGGCACTATATTACAAGTCTGAAAATGTTATGACAGCTGTATGTGCTCAACAGACCAAAATGTAAGTAGTTATTTAATGAAAATGTTGCCCTCTGCTCTAGGTCTTTTTATACGTGCAAGAACCAGTAGTGTATCATGGCTTATCAATTGACAATATAAGCCATATAGACTAGGGCTGTGCAATTAATCGCAATCGCAAAACAATCGCGAGTTGAGCGCATGCGATTTCTAAACCGCATAAGGCTGCGATTTTATTCATTAATTTATTTATATTTTAATTCGGAATACCGCAACGTTCTTGTGCGCATGTTTAAGGGGCCGTTCACATGTCGCGCCTAAAAGTGCGTGGAAAACACTAGGCGTGCTGCTTTCTCCTCTTTTTTTTTTTTCAAAGCGTTCAGGCGCTTGCGCTCCGGAGGCATCTGCCGTTGCTAAGCAACCATGACATGCACTCTCCATGAAGACGCAGACGTTTCAGCAAAGGATAAATGGATTTCCAGCACTAAAAATTGCTTGCAGTAGCTCTGCTACTAAATTTATTTAAAAATGGGTATCCACAGCCTGGAAAAAAATGAGCGCTTTGAGCATTTGAAATAACGAACTTGAGCGCACAAAAGACGCGATAAGTGAACGGCCCCTTAGATAATAACCAATCAGAGCTCACTCAGCGCACCGCGCAAATTACGACGAAGCTGAACGGGAGAACAGAATAGGCGAACGGGAGGAAAGAACATATACAAAATATGGATGCAGGTCAGAATGAAAATGATTTGGTGCCAAAGAGAAATTCAACATCAGTCATTTGGGAGTATTTTGGATTCAGGAGAGAGGATGTGTCTCAGAGCTATGTAATTTGCAAGACTTGTGTTTAGGTTAGGTCAGTTAATCTTAATTTATTTTATGTTGTCTGTTTTTAAGACAATTTATTATAGTTTTGTTTATCAAGCTGTTAATACTATGTTATTTCATTGTGAAATGTTTTGTTATGCACTTCTTGTGCACTGAATACATTTAGAATGTAGCATGTTTGAAAAAGCAAAAACAATTGCCAAAATCACAAATAAAATCGCAATATAAAAAAAAAAAAAAAATAAATAAATAAAAATCACAATATGATTTTGTCCATATTGCACAGCCCTAATATAGACCAGCTTGTTTGGGTTTAAAAAGAGCAGCTATAACAGTCTGCTAAACCTCTCCTATGGGTTCACTGAAAGGAAGTCTTGCAGATCGAACTATCAGACGTACCTCTTCTGCTGTTCTGATAGGCTGTGATTTTACCGTTCGACACGGCCAACCTCGTGTTTACATATCTGAGGATGAAGCGCGTGAGATGCACGTCTGCTTCACGCACGTGCACCATCATTTTAACCGTATTCTGAGATAGAGGACAAGGAAGACAAGGAGAAGAGGAGAGAGAGGGAAAGAGGAGGGGAGGTGTACAGCACATAACATGGTCTGTGTTAAAGAGCTGAACTGTGGCTTTCTGATCAAGGTGGGTGTGATCATGTGATAGATCTGAGATGCAGGTTGCGGTGAGAGTGTGTTTTGGACATGGGGAGAAGAGGAAGGGTTTGTGAAGAAAGCAGGAAGTTAGAAAGTGACGAAAGGTAGAAAGATGGAGAAAAGCAGATCATCAAAACAGAGGGGTGCTCAAAAACTTACAATTTCCACACAGGAAGTGTCTGCCATCCTCAATCACAGAGACCCGCCCCCTCACGTCCACACCCCCACGGTTCACATAGTGCAAGACCACATGAAACAGGTCTGGAGAGCCAACCACCACCTCAACCAGAACCCGAGGCTAGAGAGCGAGAGAACGGCCCGCAACAGACAGACACAGACAGAAAGAAAGAGAGACAAATGCAAAGCTGTTGCTCAAAACCACCACCAACCAGCACTAGAGCCCAACACAGCAGCCAATGTACGCAAGCAGCACCAATCAAAAGCCGTGATCAAAGCCCTCAGCCAAGCCAAAGACAGTGCATTTCAATCACACATCGCACAACGCTACATCTCAGTGTAATTTTACACGCATGCATGAATGTGAACATCTTGAACATCTACACAATGACAACATTTAATACATTTATTTTGACTTTAAAATGCATCATATTTATTCACAATACTATTATAATTAATATTATTTTTTATAGTAGGCCTATCTTCAAAATGAAACCCCATTCATGACATATCTTCTGTAATGTGATATATTTCTGAGAGAAAAAAACTTTACAAATGCTTTATGAAAAGTGAAATTAATACACAAATTGCTATAATTCATAATATTTAATAATAATAATAATAATACTTGTTTTTGTTATAATTGTTGTTATAGTCATGTATTATTATTATAATATTTTAGTATTAATGTTGTTATTATTATTATTATTATTATTATGTTATTGCTTTTATAGATGCATTATTATTATTATTATTATTATTATGTATAAGTATAAAGTATAATAATATTATATTAAGTATATTAATTGTATTAAGTACAATAATAATTATTGTTGTTATTACCATTATTATTATTATTATTATAGCAATTTGTTCTAATTGTTATTACTAATTATTACTATTAATACATAAAATATTAATATATATTTAAGTATTGATAATTATTATTATTGTTGTTATTATAATTTATCATCAATATTATAGATTATTATTATTATTATTATTATTATTATTTGTTATTATTATTTACCATTCAATGTTGTTGTTTTTGTTATAAATGAAAAAAAAAACATTGTTATAGATTATTAACAACAACAAAATTATTTTTATTTACTGTTGTTGTAGTTTTTTATTTTTAATGCTGTATTATTATTGCAATTTGTTATTATTTACCATTCAATAATGTTGTTACGAACTTAAAAATTACATTATTATAGATCACTATCATCATTATTATTTATATTAACAACAAAAATGTTGTTGTTGTTGTTGTAGTTTTTTATTTTTATTATTGTATTATTATTATTATTATTATTATTATTATTATTAACAACAACAACAACAACAACAAAATTATTATTTACTGTTGCTGTAGTATTTTTTTATTTTTAATATTATATTATTATTATTATTAACCATTCAATAATATAATATTAAAAAAAAAAAAATTCAAGGTGCAAACAGAAAGTCTCATAAATGTGTGTTTGTGTACCTGTATGGGGGACATCTGGGCATATCCCCTCCAGCTGAAGCTCTCAAACTCCAGAGGATTGTAACCAAACCTCACTGGACGTCCATCCATAGTGGTGCCTTCCTCCACCTCAAACTTCATATGGTGCAGGTCTGGGAAATAATGATCCGGCCGAGGTCTAAACAAACACACCAGAGTCATGACAGCACCCCACACAAACTGCACACTGCTAAATCTGTGTGTGCTTTTCCCCGTCGCTCACTGGTTACATTTGGGTCCCTCCACATTGGGTCTGCATCGACACCGCCCGCGCCTCTCATCACATGCCCGCCCAACAGAGCCTCCAATGTCACACTGGCAGCCTACGCACACACAGGGACAAATTTAACCCATCTCTTCATGTCAGTATTTAAAATGTCTGCTTGGAATTGATTTTGTACCTTGGCACCCAAAGTAGTTGCTCTTCTGAAGGTTGAAGTATCCATCCTTGCACACGTTACATATGCCACTGCACACGTTGGGTTTACAGTAACACTGGCCAGTGCTCTGATTCACACACAGATGGAGGTTTGTTAACTATGTTCTAGGAATTGAATTTGTAAGATGGAGTTATTATTGATATTTCCATACCTGAGTGCACTCTGCAACCTCGCTCATAGTTCCTAATGCATTACAGTCACAGCCTGCAAATCAATCATAATATACATTAGCAGAGATAAATAATTTGTTTTATATTATACAGTCAAATCAAAAATTATTCAGCCACCAGATATAATTTTTGATATTTTTTTTTTTACTAGTGGGTGCAGGACACTATAGTTCATTAATATAAGTGAGGATAGCAAAATAAAGTAAACTATATAAAAAAAAAAATTGGGACCAAAAATTAGATTTGACACTGACCATGTTTTGTTACATATCTTTCTATCAAAGTTATCTGACAATATCAAGATGAATTTGTTCTGACACAGTTGAACTCCTGAGTTCTTGTCATATTTCATTACCATTTTCTAAACTATAGCGAATAAACTGTGATAATGGGAGAAATGCTGAAGGTGTCTGAATAAATTTTGGTTTGGCTGTATATACAACTTAACTAACAAGCAACAGATTTGAAAATTACATTGTCACCAGAGTCTGATTTGTCACTAAAGCGAACAAAATGGCAGTCTTTTGTTTACTCTTAGGACCAGTTACTTAAAATAACATTTTGTGCTGTGTGTCCAAACTTTTCTCTTACTTGAGCATCCATAGACTGTATCAGGAGAAAGATTCCAGTAGAGAGGCTTACAGTGATCACACGCCATGCCCTCTACATGCGGCCGACACTGGCAGGAGCCCTGAGGAATACAAAAGCAAGCACTGAGAGTCTGGAATAGGAATGAATGTTTGTAAAAAAGACTGTGACTGATCCTCATTTTCAGCGGTAATTAAAAAATAACAGTGTAAAAGATATGAAAAGGTATGTCTAAACAAAATCTTAACTCTATCTACTGAATTGCTACACACTGCACATTGTTGTTTCACATAATCTTTTGTTACATTCACAAATATTCGACATATGTGCAGTATATAGTATGATAAGCACAATATAACAACATGAATAAATTACACCATATTATGCATGCATTATCCATTCTGAACGTAGCCATGTTTAATGTAGAAAGCTCAGTTATACTCACCACAGTGGGCAGGATGTCATTTTGGACAGAGCCTGCTGGGTTACAGGTCCCAACTAGAGAACAGAGAGGGAAAGAAAACCATCAGAGCTACTTTAAATGAATGTATTATACAGGACCATGAATATTGTTTGAGTTAGATCACCTTGGCAGAGGGGAAAGCCATATGACCCAGAACTGCAGCTATCACACCTCTGGCCCACAATGTTTGGCAGACAAACACACTGACCAGACAGTGGATCACAGGAGCTGAAGTGAGAGCCCTCCGTTGAACAACGACATGCTGAAACAGAGAGATTTCAATGTAAAATCACCTGTTACCACAGACAGTCCTTCCCTTGGTAATGTTGCACTGTGATGAGAGTCACATGACTTACGTGTGCAGCTGGGATAGGAGTAATATCCAGGTGCACACTGGTCACATTTGGGGCCACTGTAGTTGGGTCTGCAGTTACACTGACCCGACAAGGTACAGCTGGAGTCCAAAGATGTGCGAAGGTCACAAGTGCACACTGGTAAATTGAATCCAAAAAGTTACAATTGAGAAAATACAGACAGTGAGTCTGCAAACATCAGATTTTACATAATAATTCACTGTGTGTGTGTGTGTGTGTCTCACCCTGGCAGTTTGGATATGAGTGGAACCCTGAGCGACACTGGTCACAGCGAGGACCAGTGAACTCCGGCCTGCACAAACACTGACCAGCCGCATTGCATATCTCATGCATAGATCCCACAACACTGCAACCGCAATCTACAGACAGAGAGAGAAATAAAACTGAATCAAATGTTAATCATTTTGAAGTCAACAAGAAATGCTTTCATTAACCATTATACTTCTGTAATGTGGCATATTTCCAATTGAAAAAGGACATTTAATGAGAATGTTAATATTCAATATTGATAAACTTGCATAGTAGACACAATTTTACCTGAATGATTCAGAGTTTTTAAGCAAATCAGCTGAGTAAAAGAGTCAGTGACTCATGAAGACAGTCACTTGTTTGTTCCTGAATGATTGAGAGTTTTTAAGAAATCATTTTGGATGAGTGATCGATTCAATGACTCACTTATAATGACAGTCACTTTTTTGTTCCTGAATGAATCGATGCTTTTGAACAAATCTTGACAAATTTGGTTGAGGGAATGATTCAAATGATTCGCTCATAAAGACAGTCACTTGTTTCATTTCAGAATGAATCAGTAAAAAATCAATTGAGTGAACAGTTCAAATGACACTCTAATGAAAACAGTAATTTTTTTGTTCTTGAATGATTCAGTATTTTTGAACAAATCAGTTTACTAAAAGATTAAACGGCTCATTAAGTCAGTCACTTGTTTTGTTTTTGATTGAATTAGTGTTTTTGAACAACTCAGTTGAGTAACAGATTCAGTAACTCATGAAGACATTCACTTGTGTCGTACCTGAATGAAACAATGTTTTTGAACAAATTAATCCAGTCGAGTGAACCATTCAGTGACTCATTTACAAGACAGTCACTTGTTTTTTCAATTGATTTATTTGACTCACTCATAAAGACAGTCACTTGTTTCTCTTTAGAATAAATCAGTGTTTTCGAATGAACTGGTTCCTGAATGAATCAGTGTTTTTGAACAAATCTATTTGGTTGAGAGAATGATTCAAATGACTCTTTACTACAGACAGTCACTTGATGCCAGCTACTGGTGCAATGATGTAAACGGCAGAAAGAGTGACTTAAATAAAGAGGCACTGATGAATCAAACAATAAGACCAAGAATGTGTGTTAAGAAAGTAAACAGGGTCAGTTATATATTTATGTTGACCTTAAACAGAGCAGTAAAAGAACAGGAAACAGTTATTGTGGCTGTACTGTAAAGTTCATGGTTTGGCAGCACTCATGGGGGATTCTGAAGTTCAGCGAGATTAGAGTTGGCAAGCACTCACATTGGCACAGTGGGTAGTTGAAATAGCCGGGCGCACACCGCTCGCATGAATAACCCTGAAATCCGCTCCGACACACACACTGGCCTGTTACTGCATCACAGGACCCATCCAGGCAACCCTGGCCTGAACACTGACAGCCTGGGGGAGGGGGGGGGAGCAGAGCAAGAATGTGGGCATGTTTGCATTGCCTTTGTCATTGGGTGGTATATTGTGCTCACAAACACTCCAACGATGCACAAGATCAACAGCAGTTCAGCAGACAGACAAACACTAATGCGACAATCTGCATGTGTTTGCTCAGATGTCACCTGCTGCAGTGGATTACACAGAAAAGACAAAAATGGGAAGAACGGGACAGCTGATCCGATCTGGGACTTAACAATGGACAGGCAAACACATATGCATAATAAAACGACAAACAATATACTAACATTAAAATATCACTGTAATTAACTCAGTGACAATTATAAGAGCCATAAAAACACGCTTACGCTGACAGTTGAGGCCAAAGTAACCAGGAGTGCAGGTGTCACACTGTTCTCCGGTGAATTTACACACACATGTATTGGTGCGAGGGTCTGGCCTACAGGAGTTCCCTTCTGTACCTGCAGCACTGCACTCGCAATCTGCACAACACAAGAATGTAATAAAATGTATGAGAAATCAGTGAATGAGAATAATAATCAAATCAGATTCAAATCGAGACGAATCAAAGTGAATCAAATCAATGTCTTACTAATGATTTCCCCTGCAGGTCTGGCCTCTCCACTGATGTAGACCTCTGACAGAAATAAACACAAGCAAACAAATGATATAATAAACAAGGAGGATTTCTTTACACATATACCGTCAAACCAAAAATTATTCAGACACCAGATATAATTTTTAATATTTTTTTTTACTACTGGGCGCAGGACACTATAGTTAATTTATGTAAGTGAGGATAGCAAAATAAAGTAAACTGTGACATATTATACCAAAAATTCTTCATACAATGGACTACCAGAAAAACTGATAAAAATCAAAAATTTGATTTGACACTTTGACCTGACCATGTTTTGTTACATACCTTTCTATCAAAGTTATCTGACATTAATCAAGATGAATTTGTTCTGACACAGTTTAACTCGAGTTCTTGTCATATTTTATTACCATTATCTAAGCTACAGCGAATAAACTGTGATAATGTGAGAAATGTTGAAGGTGTCTGAATACATTTTGGTTTGACTGTATATTCTAATTATTTGTTTGATAGCTTTTTTAGAGATAATTATCCACACTGGATAAATTCAACTGTAATATACTGCCTGAAATCTTCATGGAAGCTTCACACACACACACACACACACACACACACACACAAAGACTTACGGAAACATTCAGGGAAGCCTTCGTATCCCTCCGCACACATGTCACAGTTCTCACCGGTGTAGTTGGGTTTACAGTAACAGCGTCCGGTCAGATCCTCACATGTGCCGTCAGTGAACTCAGACTCACACTGGCACTCTGCAAAACACATGAGAGAAAACCAAAAGGAAGGAACGTGCTTCATCAATACCTACAGTTCATTTAAACACGTGTACAGTTCATTTTTCATTTAAGTATATGTATGAACACTTGACCAGTGTTGTTTTTAACGAAAACTATCAAAAATAATTTTCATTCATTGAAACAAACAGTAGAAATGTTGCTTTGGCAACTAACAGAAATAAAACAAATTAATTAAAAACAGAAGTTGATTAAAAATATTAATAAATATTATATAAATAATACAAAAACAATGGAGACTCGCTTGAACAGGCGAATGGAGACTCCAGAGGATGATCAGGTGATCTGTAGTATCCAGGAATGCAGCGCTCACAGTTGATGCCTGTGGTGTGATGCTGTGAAAGACCAAAAATCATAGGATGTGCTTACAAAAACATCAACAGCTGTTTCCAAACCTATTGAGTGTGAATTTGACGCCCAAAAATGTTGTATGCATTTATGTTGCCCATAAATGCTGTCTAGGTAGGTCTTGAGCCACAGCCAATGCATCTGCACCACTTTTGCGTTATTAGTGTTTGTACACTTGAGCCCACCCGGCATTCGATGCACACTCCTCCGCCCCTGTATTCTCCCTGCATGTTGAGACTGGCTCTTCGCTGGTCGATCTCTGGATCATAGTAGCACTCTGATGAGTGTCTGTGGCAGTTACATTCTGCAAACACAAACACAACACAGCGCCACTATATAATCAGACTGAAGATGAAACACGCTGAGGTTAATAACTTATCTGTTGGTGCAAAGAGAACAATATACAAGCAGGACAGATATAAACAGGACAAAACATGCACAAAACACATCAGTGTCCACCTGAAGAGTTCAGACTGTCCCAAGAGGAATGACAGCAGAGAAGGGAAAAAGAAAGAGAAAAGAGCAATTACAACAGCAATTAGCTAGGAGTGAAGTTAGCAAGGGGGAAAAAAGGGGAGATCTGTTATTTATTTATTTAACATTAAAATAATTGGTAATTATTCTAAAGTGAGGGTAATTTAAAATGAGCAGTTTCAGTTTTCAGCCCAGTGAGTTCAGAATTTGATTGCACCATGATTTTTTATTTTAAAATCCATCGCTAATTTCCATAGAAAAAAAATGTAAATACTTGAATCAGCTGTAATTAGCAAAATCTCACATTATTAGGACACATTCTCTACTAAAGCATGAACACCAGCAGGCTCTGATCATGTGTTTTTCCTGTCACACAGCGGAGGTGTGGAATGGCTGTGTTTTGTTAGGGTCCAGTCCACTGACAGCAGGGTGAGGACACTGTGACCCGACGTGAGATGAAACAGTTCTGTCAGATGGGACAGTCTCTCTGGCTTTACTCAAGTCAGCTCTGCTCACAGATGTGCTATAAACCTCACTGAAGTCTCTTGCCACACAAAGGAGTGGTTTTACTGTATATTTGGGAACTCAGAGATTAGATTAGGTAAGAAACAGAGGATATCCAACAACATACTCAGAGGAAATGTTTTCCAGACTGAAATGGCTCCCAATGCACAGATAGACACCCAGAGAGTGAGTCTGAGATCCTCTTAAAAGCATTGTGGGACTATTTTTACAGTGTGTGAGAGAAGCCAGACTGGATTAGCGTCTGTATGAGCTCACAGCAGGCTGTAGCTGTTCACACAGACTGCCAGCCTTTCTTACTCACACTGACTCTGATGTCTTACTAAAGCAGAGACTACACTGATCATAAACTGAACATATAAACATCCTCATACAATCGAGAATATAAATCAAAACATCCTCGCACAACAAAACCAATCTGAGGTCTGAAAGGCTAATATGTATCAGGTAGCCAATTTTACTCCATTTAATAATTTAAATATATATATATATATATATATATATATATATATATATATTTTTTTTTTTTTTTTTT
>JAFVLL020024199.1:0-33023 GCA_021397915.2 Tor tambroides | reverse complement strand
AACACTATGCCAGTGCGATCTCTGTGTGAGATGTGTGATTGTTGTCATATTTTCTATAAAAATCTAAAATACCTGTTTGAATTAAAATAAAAATGGATGATAAATACGCCTTTCGTATGGAATTAAATAGCAAGCACTTTGAGGGTCTTGTTCATCATATTTATATTCATAAGCAACAGAACTGAAATTATATCATGTTTATCAGCAGCACAGCATATGAGTGAGAATAACGCGATATCTGCCTTTGATCTCGTTGGTATCTGTTCCACTTGGAGAGGGCAGAACTGTCCGTCTTGACTGCGCTTATTTCACTCCTCCCCTCACTGCAGCCGCCTCTCACCTACATTTCAGGCGAGGCGAGGCGCATCTCAAACAAGCCTATTCTCTGAAGCAATTTGGCCGTCCACACCAGATGCGACGCGACACCGTGACGTGACAGAGTCAATCAAATATCACAGCCAATCAGAAGCGTGTGTGGGCGGGCTCTCTCTGGAAGCGCACTGCACTCGCAACGAAATGGATAATTTTATAATCTAATTCATAAATATTAAAGTGTCATGAAACCCCCCTGTTTCAACACTGGTCTTTCACACCTTACATCTGAAAAAGACTCCAGAAATGGGCGTGTTAAACTGTGGAAAATGGGAGTGTAGAGGGTGGGGAGAGGGGAGAAAACAACCAATAAAACACAGACCTACATCACACTCATTATACAGACAAATGAATAATAAAATATATTTTAAACAGAAAGAATGAGGCATAGTTACTTTTTGTTTACTCTTCTTTGGATTTTCGGTCTATATCATTGTTTGCTGTGTATCACAATAATCCGTCGTGTCATCGCGTTCATGATCAGACGTACCACTGTATCAGCACACTTATTTGACCGTATTGTATTTCATTTGAAGAAGACATGATACAGTATGTGCGCAAACACGGTGCTTGTTCATGTTTGGAGCACGAGAGAATATGAAATATGATCACAAAACCTGGAAACACGCTTGCTCCAGTCCGGATATAAACTATGATCTGCGCAGTGAGTGTTGTTAAACTCATTGCGACGTTCCGCGCAGAAACCGCTCTCTCATGCGTGCTCCACTTGTTGTTACATATTAAATATTGTTATGGTCATGTTTACAGAGATGAACTGACAGCGCGGAAGCTCTTTCATGAGATTTGAATTCTCCGCTGTAATACAACCTCATCCCTAATGCAGCACAGTGATTGGATCATAAGAGTTCATTCTCATGAATAATACTGAGAATAGCTCGGAAAACTGATGACATAGACGCATACTCATTAGCCATGGTAGCTAATCACCACTCCAGATTAACGCATATACGTCACTTTTCGTGACATTGGTTCAACTTTTCTTTTTGAACCGGAAGAACGAAATTGCTCCAAAAAAAGAAAAGAAAAAATAACCACTTTTCCCTTAATAATAGACATAATGAGTGCTATTGTTGTTTTCACTGATGTGCAACCTGTTCATATATGTTAACATTGCAAAAAATGTGTTTTAGGGTTTCATGACACTTTAAACGTCTTTAACATTATTAAATGTACATACTGTACATGTACATTCATTTTAAATCAATTTCTAATTCCATGTCTTTATTATTTTTAATTCCTTGTTTTTATTGCTGTGATTATTATTTTTTTTTAATGACTATTTTACTTCCTTTTATGTAAAGCACTTTGAATTACCACTGTGTATGAAATGTGCTATATAAATAAACTTGCCTTGCCTTGCCTTACTGAGTGACTGATACCATTTTTGTTATGGAATACGCTTGATGGTTTGCAGAGAGTTCACAGTTTTAACGTACATATTTGCTTTTATTTATTTTCAAGATCTGAGGTAAACTATCTGTTGTTGCTTTCAGCATGGTTATAAATGCCACGCAATATGACATTAGACATGTTTAACTTTGAATAAAGCTCATAATCAGTACCTGAGATTATCACTGTCATTAGTTTGTATGTTGTTGTTCCAGCCGCGACGTCACGGAAATAGAAACCGTTTCTAAAATAGAAATTTCGCATGTCACAGTTGCAGCTAGTTAGGACAAAAACTCAGATTAACATGGAAAAGATACCTTTTATGGTGTGTCGTGGCGTCGCATGTAGTTAGGACACGGTGTAACACATTACTTTCCATAAAAAGTTATTAAGTAATGCAATTAGATACTTTTTAGGGAGTAACACAATATTGTAATGCAACAAAAGTAACTTTCCACAACACTGGTCTTACGGGATACCTGGATCAGGTGATTAGAGTGCCCATGAGCATAGGTAGCTCCACATAATTCTGGACGTCCTGTGCCAGCCTAGCAACTGCCATTAAGATGAACAGGGATGACAATGGATAGTTCTCATTAGCCTGGAGTATGGTTCATGTGGACTCCAGTGTGGTTTACAATTGGTATAAAAATAATACAGCAAACTCGTGGAACAGCTATTGGCTACAAATTTAGGATGCTCAAAGAACAACGCACTGGAAAGCGTGGCGAAAACCAAGCAAACACTGGCTCTGGTACTAAGGTGCTTTCACACTAGCAATTTACTTTGAAACAGATGACGGTTTGCATGAAAAATCTATCATTTTCTGTCATGTGGGCACCATGGTAACGAAAGAGAAACTACCAATAGGAGGTGGTTTAAGCTTGGTTACAATAGAACTGATACAATTCATGTGAATGGGAAAGCAACACGAATTCATGTACGAACATGTTCAGAAATAATGTAACATTCCAATATTACTTTCATGTTTGTGATGGCATAAGATGAACTCAAATGGTTGAATTGAAATGAAATAAATAGAATAGAATCAAATAAAATTGAATAGAAATGAAAGTAGGTGTGAAACCAGCCCAATACAACAGAAGAGTCAGCAGGATGTAGTTGAGTGCTCACAGAAGAGATGAGTTTTCAGCTGTTTCTTGAATATTGTCAGGGATTCGGCTGTTCATTCCACCAGCAAGGAACAGTGAACGAGAATGTTTTGGAAAGAGGTTTTGTGCCTCTCTGTGATAGTACCATGAGGTACAGATCACTCACCAACCGCAGAAGGGATGTAGACTCGTAAGAGGCTGTAGACGCATCAGTAGCCGGGTTTCCATTACAGATTTGCAGAAAACTTTTGTGATATTTTATAAATGTCAATAAAAAACCTATTGTGAATTGACGGGGCTTCCATTAACTGATATTATGCAACTAAAATGTATGCGATAAGTAATGGCGACAGATGTTTGTAGATTTACGTATATTGCAGCCACCACACTAGCCATTATTTTTAATCAAAGGAGACGTATGCGTGTATACCTTTAGTGAAGCAGTGCAGAGAGTCGCTTCTGAGTGGCTGCAAACAGCTCCAGTGGCCACGTCTGTGCCATAATGCCCCGCAGACGTGTGCAGTGTAAAAAGGAGTTATCCAATCATTAATGGCAAGAAAAGCCCCTTATACTTGTGAATGGCCACATCTGAGGGGTTTCTTGGAGGTTATAGTACATTAAAGAATGATCATGTGGCTTTTACGTACGCCAGGTGACCTGTAAATGCGAAAAAACTGTTTCCATTGCAGTTTTGTGATATATTCCTTTTATATATGCCTGGAAAAAAAACACTTTTTTGCGATATATGGGAGTTTTTGCTAAATTGACGTGTTTCTAATTGAGTATATTTTCAATTTTCAATTTCAATTTGTGCAATTTGAAGAGTAATGGAAATGCGGCTAGTGTCTTGAAACTGATACAAGCAGCCACCGGTAGCCAATGCAGAGAGATAAAGAAAGGTGTGATGTGTGATCTCTTGGGCTCACTGAAGACCAGCTGTGCTACTGCTCTCTGGATTATTTGTAGAGGTTTGACTGCATATGCAGGAAGAGGATTGAAGCTATAAGAGCATTGAAGTTGTCCAGTCTGGTAATGACATGAGTTTTGCAGCCTACTCAGTAAGCAAGGGCCTTTTCTTCCTCATGTTGCTGCATGATTTTGTCATTGCAATGAAGGTCAGCTGGTCATCAATGATTACCCCAAGATTTCTAGCTGAACTCGGTGGGATTATTGTTGATGAACGTAGATGGACTGTGAAATTCTGCTGTACCGTCAGAGTGGCTGGGAAGAAGTTCTGTCTTCGCCGTAAGGCAAATAGCACTATTTTAATGATCACACCACATGGTGATAGTTACAAAAACGAATAAACACTCTATGCTGAATAATTAAAGATTGGCGAAGTGACTGTGCTTTGTGTACTAATAAAGATTTGATGAGTTGAATAATCACTGGTCGCTTGGCCAGATGCACACTTGGGGAACAGAGTCAATCAATGACTCTACCTTGATTACTCTGCTTAAGTCTAAGGTTTTCCAGTAGTCATCAGAGGTCAATGGCTCACAGCCCGCTAACGACACTCAGGGGACCCTGGCCGCACTATGGATGAGAATCAGCGCATTATAACAAATGGGCTAAGGGTGAACTCTCATTGTTCTCATTGCCCTGGCAACACAGTCACATGACCTCAGCCCAGGTGTTCCAACATTAAGGATTTTACAGAATCCACCACATAGAGAGATTTCACTGCATATCCAACGTCTTAGACTCTACTATTACATAAAAGGCAAAATATCATCTGTTACTGTCAGTGCTGGGTAGTAACTGATTACATGTAATCTGGATTATGTAATCAGTTTCCAGATATCAAGTACTTGTAATTAGAGTAAATTATATTTTGCTCATAATACTTTTTATGGGTTACATGATTACATATTATTCACACAATGGCAGTAAATCATTAAACATGTATTGATTCTCTCTAATTCTTCTTTTTTTCTCTTTTAAATTCTCCTTTCTAAAAATCATGCTGTGTGTCATATCATTTAGCTTTGACTATATTCACAATATAGAATTGCCAAGTAAATCTCATTTAAATAAATTTGCAAACCATGCTTATGTATTTTGGTAAAAAAAAAAAAAAACACCTCTCAGTTTATTATTAGCCTTTTATCAGCTCAAACCCAGTGCAGTTCTTACAGTACATCCCCAGATTGGAAACCCTGGTTTAATGGTTAATGCATTTTAAGTTTAATGCATTTTATGATGTTGATATAGAAAGAAAAAAAAAAACAAACATTTTCTTTCTCTTTGCTTATTTATATCAATATAGTATGTTTAATTGTAGTTTTAAAACAAGTTAGATAAAAAGTAATCTAAAAGTAATCTAAAAAGTAGTCAGAATACATTACCTAAAATGAGTAACCTAGATTACATTACTAACTACAGTTTTCATCATGTAATCTGTAATCAGTAATGTACTACAATTTGTAAAGTAATCTACCCAGCTCTGGTTATCTTTTTTAAAAAATTTATTACATATATGCAATTTACTTGTTTATCTTAATACTCAGTAATACAGTAATAACTAATACAGTAATAACAGTAATAACTACAGTTATGCTGCTTAATATTTTTATGGAAACAGTAATACATTTTTTAGGATTCTTTGATGAATAGAAAGTCATCACCATCTGAATCCATCACTGTACCTTTGAATCATCATAGCAATGCTTGTAAAGGGTTGCTTGGTAGAATTTAGTAGCCTACAATATTCAGAAAAAAAAGAAAAAGAATCTATATAAGATATTTTATTTTCAACTGAAAATATTAACAAGCTTTTGAACTCTCCGAATGTCTCGTTTAGTGTAAATTCCACATCATGGACATCATTATATTTACACATTCATAATCTCAGGAGATTATATGCTAATGCCTTTCACTGTTTTCTGAAGAAAATTGCCCAGCGGTCATTAGTCTGACAGTGGGGCTATAAAATTTTTGCCATTGATCATTTCTCTTCTTCTCCCGACTGTCCATATTTGCATTTTTATTGAAATAAGAGAGCAGTGGAGCGAATGAGGGAGGCAATGAAGACCTGTGCAAAGAGGAGAAACCTGCTACTGTACGTTTAGTGGGAGTTAATTGAATGTATTCAGATGTGATGGATAGAATAGCTCCGCTCTCTCCCGGTACATTCATTGTGACACTTCAGAATCTATCTCTATCGCCTCTGTCTGTCCCTACGTCCTCCCACTCCCTTTAAATTAAAACCGCTCTGGCCTTTGTGAGGAGACACTGAAGAGGAATCAGGGAGCACATTTATTACTCCCGATCATTACCCCATTGAAACAGGGTCTCAGCACCTTATCGCCCACTGGGATTAATCTGAGCGGTGTTCTTCTGCTCTGTCAAGAGTTACTGGTGAGGGACCTTGTACTGTCCTGCTCTGAACTGACCTCTTTCTCTTTACAGCAGACCTGAGAAACCATTTCTGTTCTTGAATCACAAGCACACATGATTCTGATGGGTTGTGTGAGTGTGACTCTAGGGGCGCTGGCAGTTCTTATGACTGATATTTGTCCTATTTCTTATGACATATGCCTCATTCTTCTGCTAACTGGATTTTTGATATATTCTGGGCTCTTTTTATGGCTCAGGCACCATCTATATGCTTTTCCCTCCACTGTTTAATATTTAGGGTTAAACATAGGGTTTAAATCCTTGTGTATGTACGGAATATATTACATGTATAGATGTATGGGAATGTACAGTTGCTTTGAATGTAACAATAAATACATATTTCTTTGACCATTTATTTAAAAGAATCTTATTTGTTTATAGGAGGTTGGATCTCGTGATTTAAAATTGTACATGAAAAGCTTCCATCCATTCTCCACAATGCACCTGGAAAGCTTGGACACTGCTAAAAACACAAGAAAACATCATTTATCAGTTGCCACATCTTCACCTAATAAAGGAGTAAAACGAATTATTGTTTGGAGTACACTGAACAATTGTTGATGTAGGATTTACTTTGAAACTATATCCACTCAGAAATGGCTAAATAATTACAAAGAAATGGCAAATAACACACTGAATTTAATGTGAAATTTCGACTGAAATAGTGTTTTCTTGTACAACGTACTGCAATAATCCACAACAGTGCATTTAAAGCAATATTTAATATATAAACATTAAATCTAAGACTAGAGTTAAATATTGAGATATCATGTTAATTAAAAAAAAATAGTAAGGTTTGAAGGTAATAAAAATTCCTCATTAATTGTATTAGTTTTTGAAGATTTTTTATTCACTGTTTAAATATCTAAATTAAGTCAAAGGCACTGAACAAGCAAGCATAATAGCATTAGAAGTAGCAAAAGCGTTTTATGGATTCAGTATTGAACATGTATTTTACAATGGTGCACCTTTAAGGTCACATAAGTAAAATTAAGTGGAAACACATTTAACATACATTTTTTTATTTTATTTGTTCATGAAAAAAGAAAAAAAAGTTCTCTGGTCCCTTTCAGGTACATTTCAATGCCTTCAGGCCTGCTACAAAAAGTAGTCACTGAGTTGCCTACATATATTGTTATGTAACATTAAGATTAGTGACTGAGCTAATTACACATAATTGCATGTATGTGCTGGTAATAAAGCACAAACTGTCAGTGGAAGTACACCGTTCTGAATTTGGTTAATGTCTGCCATTTGCACAGGCTCACCTCATTTGCCATGGGTTGATGCTGCCCAGGAGCATAACTCATTTGCATACAAGGTAAATATTTATCTACATTCAGATCAACAATAAAAGCCTTAATGCTAGATACACATATAAATGTTAAATCCAAATATTTAAATAGTAATAGTAATGGTGCTAATAAAACTACATTTGGCTATAACAAATTTGTGTATTTTTTAAGCTGCTCCAAAGTATCATGCTTTGGCAAGTTTACTGTAGCACACTACTGAGCGTCCCATAGTAGTAGCCTACTGCTTCAGCACTGTAGACTCTGAGAGTCCTGTAATAATAATTGGATTTGTTACTTCATTACTGTAATAAATGAGTGTTACCTAGTCTCCTTCCTTTATTGATAACCCGATCTCCACAAAGAGACTCTGAGTCTCCTGAGAAACAAACTGCACCTCTCAAATATCACACATGCCCCCTGTATAGAGAAACTAACTCTAGTTTGAGTTGAAGTGGAGATGGAGTGAATACTGCTGCCTTTACTACTCAACAAAACACAAAGTTCAAAAAGTTTGCAACTCTCTTTACTTGATTTATTTAGTCAAGAAGGATACTACCAGTCAATCCGATTTTTCCGGGATCTTGTAATGTACAAACCATGTAACAACAACATAAAAGCATCTCTCGGATCTCTTGTCCTTTAAATGAGTACATGTTAACTGGGCCAGAGTAGCATTAATTTTCTCCTTTCCTCTTTGGATCAGGTCCAGATTTGGCCTGAAGGTGAAATTGGTCATGTTGTCTTTTGAACATGAGTTTAGTCTTAAACTTTTAGCCTCTCTTCACTTCCTACGAATACCCACTCTCCTGCAGATTAGTTATGCAAGAAAAGGCCAATGTGATTGGCCCTGATCTAAAAGTGTTACTAATTAAAAATCAATCTGAGGGCCATTAGCAGGCATGGTCATGTGCCAAGGTTGTATTTTCTAGTACGTGTGCTGTAATGAGTTCAGAGTGACGTCAGGCAAAGCAAGAGCGAATAGATAATCACTCAAGCTCAACTTTACAGCTGGTAGTTTGTGTAAACCTGCTGAATTCGTAGTCTGCCTCAATTGATCCACTTACCCTGAACTGGATAGAGCAACGAAATGAATGTGACTTTTCATTGGGTGCAAGGGGATCCATAGATAACTATTAGAGGCATATTTGGGGCTCCATAGATAACTATTAGAGGCCTATTTGTTGGCCTGGATGTGCGGGCAACTGAGGGGCCACAGGAGCAGGAAGGCATTAGTCTGCTTTAAGCTGAGTGTTGCTGGATACGGAGGTGATAAATGTTGGTGAACTCTCAGCTGCACCAGGGGAATAGCTGCATGCAGACACACTCTCTGGAACTTATTAAACTCACACAGGCATACTTCACACCGGATCCGGAAAATCAGCCCAATTACAGAGGTGTTATCGGAGCCGAAACCCACCCTGCACTGTAGGGGAGCCCGCAGCGCCGCTCTCTTTTAACACAGTCCATCTGACAGAGGAATGGAGTGTGTATCTATGAGAGTGAGTGACTCAAACTGCAGTGAGATACTGCTGAAGGCTGTTCCAGTTTAGATGCCTTGTAATATTCATAATTTTGTCCAAAATCTAAACCAACGTCCCCTGATTCCCACAATTTCTGGAGAATTCCTCCTTGGGAGTTCTTCCTTATAATTTAGGGAAATTATAATTGCGATGTGAGATTGGTTAGAGTAAAAGTGAAGCAATTTAATATTTAATATTTCCCAACACAGACAGAAAGATTGCACTGATAAAATAAAATGAAAAGCAAAAGGTGTGCATTACTGTAATTGATGCATTATATATTTTATCCGTTTTTTCACAGCTACAGACAATGATAGGAAATGTAATTTGCTTGTATTAATCTGTCACTTCATAAACCAGCTAAATGAGTTGTATTTTTTGGCAAGCATTATTACAATCCTTCATCAAAAGTACATGATGCATGCAAAGTCAATTATAAATTATTGTGTTAAATAGCAATTAGCTTCCATGATTCTTTGAAGTCGGGGCTCATTTTGGTGGTATTTACATGCACTTATTTCATAAATACAATAATTACAACATGACATTATCTTAGATAATGCAATTCCTGAATGCATTGCAAAAAGCTCAGTTTTTTCACTTCCCTTGTGAAAAGATGTACATTTGAATGTGAACTTTTCCTTCAGATCTTAAAAGTATATTAAAAACTGTACTTGTATACAATATTAATGAAATAAAAGGCCACTTAAGTGTACTTAAAAAGAATACATTATCATAACTGTTTCTTAATTTAAGTATACTTTTAAGTAAATTTTAAATAATTATGTTTAATCTGTTGTCGAGCTTTAAAGATGTACATTCATTTTGGTGCGTTGACTAACATTAAAACACACGTAAATGTATTTGTTTATAATTTTAACTATTATTTGTTAATTTGTTGTATTATACAGTACATATACTAACAAAGTTGGTAACACTTTATTTTAAGGTGTCCTTGTTACATGTTACATGTACTTACTATTATAATGCCAGCATAATTACATGCAAGTAACCCTAAACCAAACCCTAACCATATAGTAAGTACATGTAGTTAATTAATATTACTTAATACTTCAATATGTAATTACACTGTAACAAGGACACCTTAAAATAAAGTGTAACCTCAAAGTTAATATATTTTATATCATTACAAATGTGTAATTACATATGTATTTAAATACATTTGAGTTTCCATTAAACTGACATTAAAATATATTTTAGTTTACCATATATGCTTGTCAGTACATTCAACAGTATAAAAGTGCTTATAAAATGTTATATGTACTTAAGTTCTACTTAAGTGTTGGTCTACCTAAGGTCTTTGTGTAAGTTGCTGCCCATGAAGGGTCTTTCGAGTGATTTTTTAAGGTTTCTTAGAAGACAGCTGCCTACATGGCCAGCAGACAGTGAGGCAGCTCCGCAGCGTTTGGACCAGAGCCACTGTGTGTTCATGTGTGAGTAGTGTGTGCTTGTGCGTATATTCATGTACGACAGAGTGTTTCTGACAGAGGGAGTGCTGGGAGTAAGGGAGAAAGATCAGTCTTGCTGGATCAGGTGTGATGCTGTATCTCAAGGAGAGCTCAATGACAGGGCTGTCGATGTATTCCCCATCTGAGAGTATTTTTAGAGCTGCCATCATGGCCCTCATGCATATTTCAATAGATCCTTTTGTATATTAGGAGCGAGCGCACACAGACGAGACTGAGCGCGGGCACAACATGACTGTAAGAAATATGGGCTCGATTCTCCTATCTGACAGAGCCCTCAGCCGCTCGGCAGATACGTCCACTTTGACTTTCAATAGATAGTGGAAGAACTTCATTGATTGCATTAGAAGACAAAAACAAAGGGATGACATTGACCCCGGCAGCACAGGGGCCAGTGTCTCCATCACGCTCCAATTTGCACAGACTGGTCTCAACCTGAATTAATTAATGCACACACACACACACACACACACTTTGTCTTTCTCTCTCTTTTCTTGTTGATCGCTCTCTTTGTCTTCAGCTTCTTTCAGGGGTTCTTGGATGAAGTTCAGGTTTAGGTGTTAAATACTGGTGCGGTGTCCAGTGAGAGGACATAATGAATTCTGATAGGAGTCGTGGGTGGCCAGTTCTGCAGATATATCACCACTCAGTCGTACATTATCTCATATAATGCTTCAATTTCCCCCATCTGATTAAATCAAAGTTTATGAAGCTGTCACTGCGCCACTGATGATGGAGCCATAATTTAGCAGTAATGCTTGTATTTGATGGCATCAGTGCTCACACTGCCTGTCGCGGATGATTTCGGCCCCACATCTGAGTGTGCCAGTGCTGTATCCTGTATCAGTATTTCTGTAGTTTTCTTCATTATGTTATTAAAGGTGTTGGGTTTTTCTGCGCCGCAAGCGGCACCGAATGGAATAAAGTGCAAGAGTGACCACCCACTTTTTCAGCATTCTTGGCTCTGGAAGTATTTTTCCCATTCCCGACTTTGATTTCTTGTCTTTGAAATCATTCTGAAAGAGTGTACTCTTATGTCTTTGAGACAGTGATGCCTTATGGGAACAGAGGTCCTTTCTTACCGCAGACAGAACAACCAGTGAGAACAATGAGAATATGTCCTTAACCCTGACAGCTCTGAATGGACCCAGAAAACAGATACTTGTGATCACACAAGTGGGGTTTTGTGCTGTACGTTATAATACTAAAGTATGCCAAATTTTGTCATCCTACAGAGTTTAGCTCCAATTATAGTTATTATAGTTAACTATAACTAAAACAAAATGAAAATCCTTAAAAAAATGTTAACTGAAATAAAATAAAATATAAAATGTTTTTTTTTTCATCTAGCTGCCAAGGCAACATTTCTCTTTTTAATTAATTAACACACATTAACACACATAACTGCACATTCAGCCAGTATCATCTTAAATAAACAGTTATCTACATTTCTCTTGACTCCTATCACCATTTTGGATTAAAAATGTTACAGTGCATTCTGGGATTTCCTCCCCTTGTGAAAAAGAAGAAGACTTTTAGCATGCTTTTCAAAACACGACTTTTTATAGAAAGTACTTTATGGAAAATAATTCAGTGAGAAATTAATGTAATGTTCCAGGCATAAACTGCATGTTACTTACAATTAAATGAAAATGTAATATAGTTTAATTTTATATTAAATACAACTAGCTATTTTTGACCCACTTAAACTAGACTTACCATATATAATATAATAATATATAATATACTAAAATGTATACAATGTATAAATGATATACTAAAATGTATTTGAAATACATTTATTTCATGCTAAGTATACTACAAATATATTTACATATTATGCGTTTAATAAAAATACCCTGCAATTGTAAGTGTGGTACACTGAACTGGTATACTTAAATTCTGCCAAAATGGAACAGCTAATTTTGTACTTAATGCACTTTAATTGTGCGAAAGTAGTGCTAACATCCAGCTAAAGACATGCTGAAGTATATCTGATCGTGCTAAAGTGGAACTATTGCAAATATACTTCAGGTACACTTTAAATATCTTGCATGTAAAGACCGATATTATTCAAAGATCATACAATCCTCATCAATAGTGACATTAAAACACATTTTAGGCTTAATATTAAGAAATGTGCATTGTGCACAAGTAGTGCTCCAAAAAAGTTTAATTCTAGTTTTATATCAGTAAGTCTCAAGCGATATGTCAGTAAATATGTTAACAGATTTGAACTATACTTAGTATGAAATAAATGTATTTTAAATATATTACTTTTTCACTAGGGTATATACACCTTAAATACTGCTGAATGTACTGACGATTTATTTATGGTATACTAAAATATAATGCCATTTCTATTGAAACTGGTATTTCATTAGAATAAAAATAGGCAGTTCAAAATACAAACACGACAACTCATTTAAAATATTAATAAAAACTATAATACTAAAATAACACTCCAACACTCCTGTCTGTTACAGTATTATCAAGTGTTCCTATAGATATAAATCAGCTGGTTCAGGTGTTAGATTAGGGTTGGAGCTGAACTTTGCAGTAAGGTTGATCTTCAAGATGACATATACATATCATTCAGATTAAACATGCAAGCATCTTTGGGCATTTGTAATTTTTATCATTTCTGAAGGCAGTAACTGGCCTTTTAAATGTGTGTTTAATTCTGTTGTGACATTAATTCTGAAACACAAGTAACCTGTCTAAAATTCCACCTTGGCTACGTGAGGATCTCGACTCCATTGGAAATCTATCAAGATCATGGATTGGCCTAAAACTTTCAAGGTGCTTTAATGAGGAGGTGGGGGTGTCACCATGGCGATGTAGAGGGGCATCCAATTTCCATTATTGACTGTTGCAGACACTGTGTGTGTGCCCTGTGTGTGTGTAAATTGGCTCCAGTGGGGATTGTAGGCTTTTGAGATCCCCAGCAGTAAATCGCAGCACTGGAACATTTCTTCCTCTTTGCCTTTCTCTCTCTCTCTCCTTTTCTCTCTTGCTTTGTTGACCTAATCAATAGCTAATTCTGTCTGGTGTCTCTGTGGCAACGCTAATGTGAGGTTCAGGACTTGTAAGGTTGAGTAGCTTACCGACGATTTTCACAAAACACAGTCTTCGCAAAAAAACACATGCAAGTATTTGCACATTGGGAAATTCACACAGAAATCATCTAGCTTTGTATTTGTTACACTCCTGTCTCTCTCTCCTCGTCTCTCTCTGTCTTTCTCTCTCTGGAAAGACAGACAATGGTTGCTGACCTCACTTAATTGGATAGATGTTACCATGGCAACTCTCCAGACTGGTTCCAGGAGGGAGATATAATGATCGGAGCAGGGATGGCTTTTGGATGGCAGCTCAAGACCATGTGTATGTTCTACTGTACTTGTATTTGACATTTTGGGATGCATTAAGAGGCAATTTTATGGTGGCCAAGAGAGGTCAGCTGAAAGAAACACACATAAATAACACCAGCGGATTAAGAAAAAAATCTTCATCAGTTTGACAACATGTGTGTTGCAAATACTCACAACACAACAAAATACAGAAATGGGCTGCAAACACTCACAATGCAGAAAACAAACTGCACACACTCAACTGTATTTAGTTAGGTTGTAAGTATTTGCAGTGCCTTTCTGTATTTGGTTGCGTTTTGAGGATTTGCAGCATTGTTTCTTTATTTGGTTGTGTTGGGAGTACTTGTAGTGCATTTCTGTATTAGGCTGCATTAAGTATTTGCAGTGCATTTCTGTATTTGGTTTTGTTGAGTATTTACATTGTGTTTCTTTATTTGGTTGCATTGTGAGTGTTTGCAGCATGATTCAGTATTTTGCTGTGTTGAATATTTGCAGTGTGTTTCTGTATTTGGTTGCATTATGAGTATTTGCAGCGCATCTCTGCATTTGGTTTTGTTGAGTATTTGCAGTGTCTTTCTGTGTTAGGTCCTGTTGTGAGTATTTACAGCATGTTTCTGTATTTGGTTGCATTGAGTATTTGCAGTGTGTTTCTGTATTTGGTTGTATTGAGTATTTGCTTGCGTTGTGAGTATTTTTAGTGTGTTTCTGTATTTGGTTTCGTTGTAAGTATTTGCAGCACATTTCTTTATTTGGTTGCATTGTGAGTAGTTACAGTGGGTTTCTGAATTTGTTTGTGTTGTGAGTATTTAAGCATGTTTTTGTATTTGTCTGTGTTGTGAATATTTGCAGCATCTTTCTGTATTTGGTTGCATTGTGAGTATTTACAGTGTGTTTCTGTATTTGGTTGCATTGTGAGTATTTGCAGCGTGTTTATGTGTTTGGTTGCGTTGCATATTTGCGGTGTTTTTCTGTATTTGGTTGTGTTTTGAGTATTTGCAGAGCATTTTTGGAATGACCGCCCTATCTCAATTGGAACAGCTGAGTCTTTGGCCATTTTCAAAAAAACGTCTAAAGACACAGCTTTTTCACCAGCACCTGACCAACTAATACTAGCACTTACCTATTCTATTCTGTTCTGTTCTATTCCATTCTATTGAAAAACAAAAAAAAACCTAGCTATGTGTACTGTGCTAGACTAACTGAGACTTGTCACAGCACTTGTATACTGTTGCTCTCTCGTTGGTCTGATTGCTTCTATTTTTCTCCTCATTTGTAAGTCGCTTTGGATAAAAGCTTCTGCTAAATGATTAGATGTAAATGTAAATGTTTTTGTAATTTGAGTTGTGAGTATTTGCAGTGCGTTTCTGTATTTGGTTGTGTTGTGAGTATTTGCAATGTGTTTCTGTATTTGGTTGTGTTGTGAGTATTTGCAATGTGTTTCTGTATTTGGTTGTGCTATGAGTTTTTTTTGCAGTATTTTTTTGTATTTGGTTATATTGTGAGTATTTGCAGCATGTTTCTGTATTTGGCTGTGTTAAGCATTTGCAGTGTTTTTCTGTATTTGGTTGTATTGTGATTATTTGCAGCGTGTTTCTATATTTGGTTGCGTGGTGAGTATTTGCAGTGCGTTTCTGTATTTGGTTGCACTGTGAGTATTTGCAGCATGTTTTGTCGAACTGATGAGGATTTTTTTTTTTTATTATGTGTTTTCTTCAGTTGTAGCGCATTGAGCTCTCTCAGCCACTGTGCAATTTTGCAAAAAGAAGAGTGGTATATCATACCATCATGGGATATCATACTAACATTATCTACCAAATAACTGAAACGACTACATTTGCAAAATGTGAACAAAGTGCAGTGTGTGCAATTCTTTATACTATATACAATTCTACTATACAATACACTTCCATTGCACTAGCAATTAAACTCAAGGTTTGAGGCTTTGATCTCTTTGTTTTTTGAATAGATGCCAAAATTTTATACAACTATGGCATATGTATATGGTATTCTGTATTATCACAGTACCATACCGGCAAACTACTTTTAGGCTTCTCTTGGTCTTGGTCTACTGTCCTCCCCTCCCTGTTCAATGATCCCTATACCCACACCAGGATACATAATTTCCTAGACTGGACAAGAATCTCTCTAAATCAATATTCTTTATTGTTCCAGTTACTGCCACGGTGACAGTGGTTTAATTTAAGACATTAGCATATTAAGAGGTGTTTCAAATGAATAATTACACTCCAAGATATATGTTCCAAGGTTCTAATGTCCAATTACAGAATAAAATAAAAACACAGAACTTTCAATTAGTTTAATTGGATTGCAGTATTACTAAGGACTAAAACAAAGAGAGCAATAGTGTGATTTATGGTGTCACAATTAAATTACTTCACTTATAAAGATGTCATGTTTGCCGCCTGAGGCCCGTGAATCTCTCTTTAGCTTGAATCATATATTACTACACATTCAGATGGTATCATCTTAAATACACATTTCTCTTGACTACTTTCACCATTTTGGACTAAAAATTTAACATTGTATTCAGGGATTGCATTCCTTTTTTCATTGTGAAAAAGAAGTACACTTAGCATACTTTTAAAAAAGTATGCTAAGTACTATTATTTCATAAAGAATATACTAAACTCACACCAAAGGTCAATTCGCACTGCACCGACAGACACAGACTAACACCAACAGCAGACCGAGTACAGTACGTCACTTCTCAGACATTACAAGACCCAACAAATGCTGATTCAACACGTTTAATTGCTGAAAACAAGTGCCGGCCAATGCCAACAGACATTAAGGTACATAGTCATAAAAGTGTATTTAAGTACACTGGAATAGCCTTTTATTTCAAAAATATTATGTTACAGCAAGTGCAACTTTTTAAAAATATACTTGTAAGATTTGAAGTACACTGCTCTGATCAAGTGCACTAGATATTAATAACACCAGTGGCGTGCAGTTGGTGTTCTGAGATGTTGTCCTCGTTATTTATTTATTTAATGTAAATCCATGTCTCAGTTACACTTAATGTTGTCACATTCTCCAGGTTAAACAAATAAACATTACTATATAAAAAAATGCGATTAATGTTCTTTTAAGCATTTTTACATTTGTTCCAAAATAATAACTCAAGGCAGTAACAATTTAAACAATATATTTAATTTAGGAACTGATATTCAACTCATTTTTAGATCATCATTCATCAAAGCTTAATTGGTAAACACTGGTCACAGATATGAAGATTAACCTTTAATTTCACCAAGCTCACTAAAAAAACCTGACAGATCATTTTTTCAGGCCATTTTAAGTTTTATTTTGACAAAGTGGAGATATGTGAGTGGGTGAATTTTTACTTTTTAATTATTCTTCCCATTAACACCACCATTCTGTTCATTCAATCAAATCATATACAATCAAAACCTATCATAGCGGAATGGAGGCATTGCCTCCTCTCATGTGACATTCCCCCATTCATTCTCAGCCTCCTGGTGTAACTTTACTTGCTGATGTTGCTGTTAGACAGTATTACTTTTGTACTATGGATTATTCTTTCCATTTTTTTTTTTGAGGAGGCATTGCCTCTCCTGCCTCCTTGGAGGAAACGCCCCTGAACAACACTAACTACACCATTATGTGGCCATAAGGGGGTCTTCGGCTGTTGCTGGAATCTCATGCTGTTTAAAAACATTTATATGGCCCTGCCCTCTCAGGCCCTCCCACTGGGTCAATGGTTACAGAAAACTTTCTTAAGGTATCTGAAGGTATCTGAATACTGTTTAGGTGGACAGATGACTAGGATTTGGAACAGCTGACTCTCTTAGCATCAGATGAGATCAGACTATAATAGAACCAATGCGCTGCAAAGAAAAGCCTTGTCTCGACTTTCATCTGGTATAATGTGATTCAAATGTGTTTCCCTGCTGTTTAGTTGAATGGTGACAAGGTAGGTCAAACTCATGAATGTGCACATATTCAGACACATGCAAGACCAATCACAGAAGGAATTAGTTTGTCCTTGAGTGAGCTAGACAAACAATATGCAAAACAAAATTCAATCCTATGAAAAAGTAATTTTAAGTGACCTCAGAGACATGTCATTGTAATGGATTGTTGTATGCTGATTGGCTCTTGATATTGTCACATTACTACAAATGGAAACGTAAAGATGCAAATCATTTCCAGTCATTGATATGCATTGTATTCAAGTCCAGCAATCTGAGAATAAAATATGATTCATCTGATTGTTGTAACGCTATTGTACCATTTGTTTGTGATGCCAGAGATGACTGCAATATGCTTTCATTATGTTAGGAGATATTTTCATTTCTTCATCTACTAATACTATTATAGGAGGACATTACAACTTTCATTATTAAAAACAACAAACTCAGTAACCTGACTCATCTTTTAAAGACTTTTATTGTGTAATGAATCAAAGGCCACTCTCAAATTCATCACTTACTTGGAAAGACATTATTATGTCTAAAGAGAAAATGATTTTAATAAGCTGATATTACAATGGTTTTGCACCTAAGATCTCTTTACACTGCTTTTCGCAGCATGACACATAAAACAAATGTATTAGTTCTTAGCTTATCTATCTATCTATCTATCTATCTATAATATACTATTTCAGCAGTTGTTAGTTGATATAAGTGTCACACAAGGCTCTTTCGATTGTGTTCTTCTTCAACGCTTGTGTGTGTGTGTATGGTTGTACTGGCTGTCTGGCACTGATGTATGACTGTGTGTGAGTCTCGTCAGGGCAGGATCAGGTTATGTCAGAGTTGGCGCGGTGCGTTTACTCTCTGAGATGCTGGGCGCCCCTTGCATTTACTCCTGCTGCCAATCAACTGTTATCTGAGCCTGCATCCATTCCGAATGGAGGAAGGTCAACCGGCGTGATTGTGTTAGCAAAGACAAACTCAGATCCACTGCACGACTTCTAGTGGCTGCAGCGGCCATAAAGTGGGTTAGGTTAGACGTATACACATAATCTCATAAAAATAAACAGGCCAAGGAAAAGGAAAGGACCAATAATCAACCTCTTCATCTGACCCTAAAAAAACACAGCATGGAAGTCTAGCTTTTCCACAGCATTCCAATTAGACTTGTGATAACTCAAGCTTCTGTTGCAGGTGCAATACTTCAGCTATATATTTGAGACAATTACAGAAGCAAAATGTCTGAGACTAAACCTCAGTTTTCAATAAAAACATCAATGCAACTGCAAATATCCGTGAGTTTAGTAAACATAATAAACTGTGAATAGCAGTTATATGAATATATGAAGTTGTACTGTTTTAAAGTTTTATTAGATCTCAGCTCAATTTTATAAAATGTGGTTGTCAACATATTCTAGTGTTGACTTTCTTTTTGTCTCTTTTTGTCATAAAGAGTCAGTTTTTTAATGAGTTTTTGGTTAAATGCCTTAATTAAGGTCTGTGGCTGACAAAAGATATTTTCATGTTTTATTCAACAACACTGTCTTGAAAAAGGCGGGCAGGTAAATAGGGCAGGTAAACTCATCTACTAGTCTGCTTTCATAGCTGCCTTGTGTTAATAATTGCACTCTTGCAAACTATTCCAACTCAAACTTTTATGAAAAAGTTTTTAAATGAATATTGAAAGAGTTATCAGAAGCTTTATAGCAGTGATGCTGAATTCTGCAACTTTGGTGTAGTTTGTTTAGGTTTTTACTTCTGGTGACTGTATTTAAGGTTCAAAGGGTCAGATTTACTAACAGCTTGCGCCAGCGCAAACCCTCTTTTGGTGTTAAAATAGTACTGTCAGGATTTACTAAAGACGTGCAGTGAAGAATTAGAGCTGAAAAGGCATGGGCACAGTTATTTTTGCGCCTGAACTTATTGAATATGCATTTGTAGGAGTTTCTCTTTCAGATGCAAAATTTATGGGAGGACAGTATAAAAATGAATCACACAATGCAATTTACTAACGTTTGCGTTATAATAATGCATCTGAAATGCTCTGTGGAGAGAAAAAGGGAGAAAGTTTTCTGAATCAGTGTCTTTGGCCTAGAACATACTTTATGCAAGCACACAAATGTAATTCCACTGCATTAGCCCACATTGGAAGTATGTTTCTGGGAGAATTGATAAAAAAGCCTCGGTTAGTCTCCAATGAGATTAGATCTTAGTGGATTGAGAAATTACATTCAGTTTAGGCATTTACAAGCTTGTTTGAAGTAAGTTTGCTGCCTTAACTGGATGCTCATGCAGTCAGCACACAAGAGCGCAAAACATCAAGTTCAATAACTATTTTTTCTCATTTGCATTAAGGTCTCTGACACAAAGTTTCAGTAGAAGGATAAATGATGACATCCACTGTATGATCAAATCCTCTAGACTAACACTGAACAATGCAATTTTTCTCCTGTACTCATATGTGAGAGAGACTGGTGCCTCAACGGGACTCAGCTTGTCTCGGCTGTGTGTGTGTGTGTGTGTGTGTGTGTGTGTTGTGCCACTGCAGCAGGAAGCAGCGCTGCTCTAGATGCCTGCATTGTCATGTGACACATTCCCATTGAAGCAGTGCTGTGTTGTGAGGCCTGTTATTTTTACCCAGCGTGCACCTGGACGGGCCCCCAGACCTGCTCTAGCCTGCCTTTCCTCCATTGCACAGCACCCTCAGGTGTTTCTTTAAAGCCTGTCATCTTCATTCTCTCTGCCTCTCGTTGCCTTTCCCTCGACGCACAATCGCAGCAGCTGCAGACGCGTTTAATTGGTGAGTTTGGGGGAGTTCGGAGTGTCTGATGGCTGTGTATTATCTCTCTTTCTTCTACTATCGGCCCCTAAAAAATCATTTGTAAACTCCCGGGTGTAATTACTGAGAGCCATGATTAATTGTCCCATAAAATTAGCCTTGGTCTCGCTTTCATTTTTACTGCGTGGAATATTAATTAATGTTAACTCTCTCTCTACCCCCTCCTATCGTACCCCTACTCTGTCGCACTTTCTCTTTTCTTAAGCACATCTTTTGAATATTCAACGTCGGAGTGAAAAATAGCCAGGGGCTAAAGCAGTGCATTAGCGTGTCAGGGCTCTCAAATCACCAAAAATACAGATCTGGAATTAAAAGATGAGCTCTGGGTCATAAATAACCTCTCGGAGGTCAGCGGACAAAAGTAAGCAGCTACTTATGTAAATATCATCTCCTCTGGAAGCCGAGAACCGTCGGGAAATATGCTAAGGAGAGACTGGGCTTCTGTTGACACGTCGAACACGCATCTTGCTTGAATGCACCTGTTTATTTAACCCCTCTGATAAACGGCAAGCTGAATGAATCTCATAAAACCGTATTCTGCATAGTGTCATAGCGTAATGTGTGCGCCACAATGTCACCTTGAATGAAGCGTCTTCCCAAAAGAATACATTTGTGTAATAATATGGTAATTCACACTTAGCTCTGAATCTCATTAGTTTTTTAATCTTACTGTAAGCATACAGCAGAACCCAATGCAGCCGTTCACTGAAAAAGGATTTTAAATGTATTTTTTGACAGTTTAATGCTATTTAGTGCTACTCAACACAATTTTGCCACAACACAAGAAATTACTGTCGAACAAACAAACAAAACATATTGTACTCCATAGAAGGATATTAGTGTAAACAGTTGCTTTGTTTGTCACCATTGTGCATGATTAGTTTTCCCTTGCCTGGCAATTTTAGATAAATGTTCTTACAGTGAGAGTAATAGTGTTACAGCTTTGTCTTAATTGTAGAAAATAAGTTTTTGCTTCATGCTTTAACACTACATGTATGTAAAAGCACAGAAATTAGTAAAATAATTTTTTCCCCCAGAATTCTTTAATATAATCTGAATTTTACAACCTGATCTCATAACGAAAACGTACCTGTGGGAACTTTTTCACAAGATGCGAAATACACACCGCCATGTATGTTTCGTGACATATTCAATGTGAAATGTCAACTGAGTGGTGCTAAAAGAGTGTTCGGTTTTTTCCACAGAACAGATGAACGTACATATGGTACGTTTAATGTGACGTTGGTTTTGTAGATGTCACTGCAGTTCTGACTTGAAATGTCCATTGAGTGGCGCTATAACTCTAATGCTCTGTGATGTTTTAAAATAATGTACCATCTGCACTACATCTAAACCTACCCAATAGTATGAACAAAAGAGAATGTGACGTAAAAATGCAATCGCAAACATGCCGTTTTACCTTGTTTTTTGATCTCTCATCTTTCAGCTGTTTCATCGTGAGTCATGTTTTTGGTGGAATTCGTACCCAAGGATTCCTCATCCTAAATCCAATTCCATGCCGGCTGAGCTACCAAGCAAAGCTTGTTACGTCCGGAAAGTGATACATATGGAGCTGTAATCATAACTGTGAATAAAAATAAAAAGATTACAAGTGCTCACTGTTTTACTGTCAGTGTGGTGAATAATATCAGATTCAGACTATATATGACTTCCTGTGCATGTATGTGTGCTTTGTGCATAAACTATGTGCGCATTGATCAGTGATACTGTACATGCTTCCAGCAAATCCCTGCTGAATGCAGAAAAGAAAGAACAACCTTTGTTAGCCAATAGCCTCAAATTTATGTACTGCAAATGGCACGGTTGGATCCCAAGAGAGCAAATCATCTCTATGTAAGAACGGCAGCATTCCAAAAGCCTCCAGAGAAGCTCTCAGCAATGCGTGTGTGTGTGTTTGTGTGCTTTGGGGGAACAGATAGTTGTGCACTGCGTAAATGCCCTCCATGTACAACACTGTAAGTCTAAAAAGAAGCACATAAACATGGAAATTGAGGGTGTCTGGGTCACTTCCTGTTTGTGTAGCTTCTTTCCACTTGGCTATTTGGCAGCTCTCCACAATGGAAATGCGTTTGGAATCGAAACCCCACCTTGAGCTCAAACATTTAATGGCCCGAGATTCCAGATAATATTGAACTTTTTGTGGAAGAAACCTTTAAACGAATGACCCAATAATTATAAACCCAATGCAATTAATTTGATCACCATCAAACCAGCCCTGAGCACTTTTCACTATAAAAATACAGCCAGCACCAGTCGCAATAGTCTCGTTTTAATCTTTCAGATTCTTTATGCATACTGCACTGGACTTGTACTACTGGTATTAATTTGAATCCAGACCCATATAATTAGTTTAATGTCTTACATAAACACATAAACTTCATTGCTTGTATAGACTGAGACCACATTAAATGTTTCTTTCTATGGTGAAAGTATACTGCCAAATATGGTAAACTAAAATAATGTAACGAAACATATCATGTATATAAATATATTTATAATTACACAACACATGTATAACAGTGAAGTTACAATGTAATATATTTAAAATATATTAAAGGGATAATTCACCCAAAAATGAAAATTGTTATCATTTACTCACCTTCATGTTACTGCAGACCTGTATGAGATTCTTTATTCTGTTGAACACAAAAGATGATATATTGAAGAATGTTGGGAACCAAACAGCCATTGACTTACATAGTATGGAGAAAATACTATGAAAGTCAATGGTTATACCATCAGCTGTTTGGTTCCCAATATGGGACTGTTTCATTTAAGAGGATCTATTTAAGGTAAACTATTGCTTTATACATTAGCTGCCGGTGTATTTAGACAATAAGGCAGCTCACTAAGGGAGGACATCTAGAGGATCTATGTGTATGTCTGCAGAATGCAACAGCTGTGTTTTTGGGGTCAGTCAGGTAACCATACTAAAACTTTAGGAACTCATCACACAGGTGCACCTGTAATCTACATTATAGCCCAGAGCTGTCTCACACATGAGCTATGAGCAACGAAGGAGCCATATACAGTACACCAGTTACACGTCTCAAATGTCCATCTTCAACCAGTTGAAGTTTCCTTATATTTAAACATCAACATCAGATTAAGAGCAAAAGCATAATAATCATAGAAAGTTGACCAATCAAATCAATCTGTAAGCTCACTGATCCACTGTTCTGCATCCTTTAAAAAAGTAGTATTTATTATGGAAATAATATACTGAATGTACTTATATGCAAACTAAATGTAATTTTTTCGGACATGTGTAACGAGTCCACTGAAGGCGAGTGTAGTGATGAACCCAAGTGCAGTTTATTTACAACGTGAAATCCAAAGTACAAACATAATCCAAACGAAGACTTGACTTGAAACAGACTTGACTTAACATGAAACAGGCATGGCATGGCATGAACAGACTTAAACGTGGCATGAAACAAACTAGACTCACCAACAGCAGGTTACAACGTTAATACACGACAAAGCAACAGGGAAAACAACATGGGAACTTATAGAAAACTATGAGGGTCACATGACATGAACAACCAATGAGAAACATGACACATGACTTAGACAACCAATCAGAACATGACACATTGAACAAGGGAACCAATAGCAAAGAGACATGAGGGCAAGGGAAGCATGACACAAACAGGAACCATAACTAAACTTCAAAATAAAAGACATGATAACAAGAACCTGAAACAAAACCCAAAACAGACCTTACAACATGTAATTATGTTATTTACAATTAAATTGAAATGTATTATAGTTTAAGTTTATATTAACGCAAATAGCTGAACTTAAGTGTTAAATTAATTGTACATTAGTAGTAGGACTTAAATACATCTAATTTCATAATTGTATTGTTTTTGAAATACTGTATGCTTAATGTGTGCTGCTGGATATACCAGCATTTACGGTAAATTAAAATACTTTAATATTTTAATATCTTTCAATATACTTCAATATTTCTAGTGAAATTTGTAAGTAATGTCTATAGTAAATATATTTGTAATTACACATTTGTAATGGTGAAGTTGCAATTTATTACATTTAAAATGATTAACGGTAACACTTTACAATAAGGTACCATTAGTTAATGTTAGTTGATGTATTAACTACCATGAATGAACAATACATTTATTACAGTATTTATTAATCTTTGCTAATGTTAGTTAATGAAAATACAGTCATTAATTGTTAGTTCATGTTAATTCACAGAGCATTAACTAATGTTAACAAGCACAACATTTCAAAATTTTAATAATGCATTAGTAAATGCTGGAATTAACATGAACTAAGATTAATAAGTGCTGTAGAAGTATTGTTCATTCTTAGTTCATTTTAACTAAAGCAGTTAACTATTGAACCTTATTGTAAACTGTTACGTGATTAACTTTAAATATAACATTGAATGACACACTACAGCTAAAAGTACTTTACATGTCCTTTAGTATGTTAGTCAACACATCAAAATAAGTGTAATTTGCTAAAGCACAACAAAAGATTAGTAAAACATAATGATTTTAAAATGTACTTTAAAGTACACATTTTAATTTAACATCATTACAAACGGTGCATTTAAGTAACAATCTTTTTAAGTACACTAATGCCTTTCATTTCATTAATGTTATCTTCAAGTAGTTTTTAAAAAATTAATAGTTTTTTCTCTTTTATTTGAAATACACTATAAGTGCATATATTTTTCACAAGGGAAGAACAAAATTGTAATTTTGATAACCAAATCTCATTTATTAATTTAAAAGGAGAAATATATGTTATCAGGGAATGTAAGAATCCCTTAATGGCCAATAACTGTTTCCTCTGTGGCATTAGTTCTCATAAAAACCTTGTATTAATGCAGCCTAATAACCCAAAAACACAAATACAATAAACTGTGATCAATGGAAGCAAGCAGAGACACATGAGGACTCTGTCACCAAAGGGAAGTCACCAATTTATCTCTTTAATGTCTCTCGGCAGGGTTCTGCCTCTGAAGATTGCCCAGGCAGGAACAGAGGATGCAGTTGCACTCACTCACACCAACCAACGCATTTTTTACTTTTAACAGTTTATAATACTATTACAGCATGTCTCTCAACCTTATGGATGAATTTCATTTAGTCTAATGAGATGGATGATCTACTGCAGGGTTTGCAGGAGGAGGAAGTGAGGTCACAGAGCAGAGTGGCAGACGAGGCACTCTTTGACACAAATGCTCCATTTGAACTCAAAAACAGAGAAACAGGAAACCTGTTTTGAGTAAATGTGTGCTCAGCATGATACAGCATAACACAATCCCAGAAGAATATTATAACACCTTTCTTTATTTCCTGCCACTTCACTTTTGCTCCCATTTTTTGATTATGTTAATCTTAACAGCCAATCATATTGGAGATGTGGCCAGTCCTTTTATTATTTAACTCTTCCCCTTCAACCAGTAAATTCATGGTCTCATGACGAAAAGGTACCTGTGGGAACTTTTTCGCAATAAGTACATATCAATGCAGTTTCCAACAGAAATGAACTCTAGAGGTGGTAAAACAGCGAGCACTTGTAATCGTTTTCATACACAGTTATGATTACAGCTCCATATGTTTCGCTTTCTGGACGTAACAAGCTTTGCTCTGTAGCTCAGCAGCACGGAACTGGACTTAAGATGCAGAATCCCTGGGTATGAATCCTGTCAAAAACATGATTCACGATGAAAGAGCTGAAAGATGAGAGATCGAAAAACAAACTAAAACGGCATGCTTGCGATTGCATTTTTACGTCACATTCGCTTTTGTTCATACTATCGGGTAGGTTTAGGTGTAGTGCAGATGGTGCGTTATTTTAAAACGTCACAGAGCATTAGACTTATAGCACCACTCAATGGACATTTCAAGTCAGAACTGCAGTGGCACCTACAAAACCAACGTCACATTAAACGTACCATATGTACGTTCATCTGTTCCGGTGAAAAAAGCCCCGTAGACTCTTTTAGCGCCAATCATTTCACGTCTTGCGAAAAAGTTCCCACAGGTACGTTTTCATCATGAGATCAGGATGCGTAAATTCCTGATCGTTAAAAATCCCAAAATTCACACCCTGAATATTGTTTCACTGAAGTAAATTGTGTTGCGAATGCTGTTTCGTGTTGATTTTAAGAGTCTAATAAATTTTCATTTCTCACTCTGTCCTACAGATCATCAAACTAACCACAGGAAGGAAACAAATTTGTAGAAACCGTTGCGGTAGCTTACAAGCTCCCAGTCCCGTTTCTCTCCTCTTTAAGTGAGCAATTTCAACAGACCCAAGGTCAAATTTAAGTCAGCTCGCAAATAGTTTCGGCTGATTGCCTACATTTGCTTCAGTAGTAGGGGGAAGGTCAGCTACCTGAAACCATAAAGAAGAGATATGCCAACCCTAGGCAGCGTCATTGTTGTTCCTGTTATGAGCCTGGAACGGAGGAGATGGGAGGAGAGAGGGATTTTATTGCCTGCTCATGTTAGACAGGACACCGTGCTGCTCTTTGGCACAGTCCTGTCTCTGATAAACACACTAAAATTACAGGCAATTGCCAAGATACACAACATAACCTGAGCTGAACATGGAAAGCAGAACTCCAGAGAGCCATGTAGATGTATTTTGCCCATCCAAGCTGCATATGGATTTTGCTACCTGATCTCATCGGCCGCAATGGACTTCTGCGGAGTCCTTGGGTACGAATTCCGTCAAAAACATGACTCACGATGAAAGAGCTGAAAGATGAGAGATAGAAAAACAAGGTAAAACGGCATGCTTGCGATTGTGTTTTTACGTTACATTCGCTTTTGTTCATACTGTCGGGTAGGTTTAGGTGTAGTGCAGATGGTACGTTATTTTAAAACGTCACAGAGCATTAGACTTATAGCGCCACTCAGTGGGCATTTCAAGTCAGAACGGCAGTGAACCTACAAAACCAACATCACATAAAACACACCATATGTACGTTCATCTGTTCCAGGGGAAAATAAAAAACTATTTTAGCGTCACCCAGTGGACATTTCACATCTAATATGTCACGAAACGTACATGACGGTACACATTTGACATCTTGCGAAAAAGTTCCCAGAGGTACGTTTTCGCCATGAGATCTCGCACTTTTCAATTTTCCCACATTCAAAAACGTGTTCTGTATAAATGGTCCCTAAATCAATACTTCACATGGTTATGCTAATAATATAATTTGCAACAAAAATATTATAGAAAAATAATAAATAATCTGCCGATGATTCTGTCTCCTTTTCATCTACGTGAAGTTCATCAAGGTGCATTTTACATCTGAATTATGTTCCACACCTTAATTTGATTGTTTACTTATCGTTTTAGATATTTTACACCATAACATATTTCAACAGTTTTTTTTTTCATTCTTAAAGGGATAGTTCACCCAAAAATGAACATTCTTTCATTAATTACTCACTCTCATGTCGTTCCAAACCTGTAAGACCTTCGTTCATCTTCAGAATACCAATTAAGATATTTTTGGTGAAATCTGAGAGCTTTCTGACCCTGCATAGACAGCAACACAACTACCAAGTTCAAGACCCAGAAAGGTAGTAAGGGCATCATTAAAATAGTCCATGTGACATCAGTAGTTCAACTATAATTTTATAAAACTACGAAAATACTTTTTGTGTGCAAAGAAAACAAAAATAACAACTTCAACATTTCAACAATTCAACAATTCTTCTCTTCCATGTCAGTCTCCACTGCACATTCACAAGAGTGACATAACACAAGGTCTTACGGGTTTAGAACAACATGAGGGTGAGTAATTAATTACAGAATTTTCATTTTTGCGTGAACTAACCCTTTAAACTTAGACTGTTAAAAATACAACTTGCAAAGTCCTTCTCTAACAAATGATATATAAATAAATAAATAAAGCAGCTTGAACAAAGACTTTTTAGTAGGAGTTTATTTTGTGTGAACTGCTTGTTAACCTTACCTACTGTAGATAAATCAAGTATTTGTTCAAAACTTGTTCTGTTGTCCCAACTTTCCAAATCAGTTCACAAGAACCAACAATTTTGTCTCAAAGTTTGTCTCTGGTTTTAAGAAGCAAATAATGGCCATAGTCAGCTAACTGGGTTTGAAAATCAAACATAAAGGTGAAAAAAGCTTGCAATGCTAAATGCAAAACAATCTTTAGTTGTCTTCCAGTAACTCATTAGATGAACTAAAGTATTTAAGTTGTCAGTTGTTAGTTAACTTAAAAAAAAATCATCAAACATGAATATAAAACACAAAAACATCTTTATGAAGCAGTGGTAGTCATCAAAGCATTAAGCAGGTTTTGGCTGCCAGTGGGCTCTCAGACAATGACACTACAGGGAAAAAAAACAAACAAACAGTTCAGCCATTCAGTAAAAGCACTGATTAATGAGCTCTGTAAATACTGATAGTCATAAACCACACACAATTAAATACAATGAATACTGAATACTGTGAATCAAGAGGGATCCAGCACATCAAAATGTCTAGTTAGTTAAATCACAAGACCGTTAACTTCACACATCTGGACATTGTGTTGTTTTTTGTTTTGTTTTTTGTCTGCGATTTTTTTAAGTGGCTTCATCATCGGATTTCTCACAATTAGGCAGGAATCCTAATTATGAAACAGCATCCAAATCAGGTAATGCAAATCCAGGAATAGCATCCTCTTCTGATGCAATGTAAACAGAACAAGGTGTTGCAATTATGAGATGGAAGCTGGCATGGTTTCAATACCAAGAAAGAGAGAACTTTGGTTGTTGCCAGACTGAACTGAAAGAGACAGTGCATTAAAAAACTGAACTTTTTTTCTTGACTAGTATCACCAGCAGTGTAAAAACTGTAAAGAAGCACTTCATGATGAGTGTTTTACACGCATACACGCACAATAATAAGTTAAAACAGAAAAGAAAAAATAATATCTACACATAAACATGTATGCAAGCGACTATACAAACAGACCTCTAGAGATCAGATATTTGTGGAAAGATTATAGATAATTTCCATTCACAGAACAGGATCAAGTTTGTTGGAACATGCCTCTTGTTTCCCGTGTAGATGATGTGCTCTGTGAAGTGCTCTAACATCAGAAGTTGTGATTTACTTATTTTTTTTATAGACCATCTCTTGGCCCCAGGCACATGGCAGCCCTGTGAGCAACTCTGCCTATAGGATGAGCTGATCACCAACACCTCCTGTAAATCAGATGTTGAAGATGCATGTGCCAAACTTTCCCTTATTCTTGATTAAAAAAAGAAAACAACAACAACAACAAAACTTCTTAACAGCAATACACAAATAATGTTCACACATACTACGTGTGAATGCAAAAATATGGTTTTGTTTGTCAGTGATACTGCTGTACTAAAAGAACCTCTTGTGAAAAAGAAGTGTGCTGTATAGAAAGTACACTTGCTGTGTAATTAAAATATTAGATGTATATATTTAAAAAAAAACCTGCAGATAATGTTAATGAAATAACTTAAATGTACTTAGTATACTTTCATTGCTATGTTCATTGCACTTTCAATAATTGCATTTTGTAATAATAGATATATTGTTTTCAGTATGACACAAAAATTGACACCTAACACCTGTGTGAACTTGAGGGCAACTAACTTTTTATAGCCACTTAAATCACTACCATATGTTAAAAAGTCAAAAATGGTAAGAAAAGTAAATGGAAGTTAAGTGAGTAAAAAAAAAAAAAAAAAGGTTCCTGCAGCATTTGAGCCCAGATACAGACATGCTTTGATATTTTGTTATCTAATTCTGACATTTATAAGTGCAACTGAAATACTGTTTCAGGCTAGTGTAATTCAGTCAGTCAAGATGGCCGTTGTAAGTCTAACTCTAGACTGTGACAACTAATTTCGTGAAGCATAGTATCATAACATTGGTGAGTGCACAGGGGAGACAACGCATCCAGCAGGAAGTGTGGAAGTAAGCAGTATTACGGCGGTGAATGTCAGTGTGGCATTAGGTGTGCATGTGTGTGTGTGCTGAGTGAGCAGAGAGAGACATATCTTCACTGTGCTGCAGGGCTGTAAATCGGCATCTTTGCTCCCTGGTGAGGAAATGCACCAATCAGAGCCTGGACCTGCTCCACACGGACACACCCACTTCGCAATCACCCCTCCCCCAACTCGACACTGCTCACCCTGCAGAGAGCCTCCAAACACACACAGCTCAACAACAGACACATCTGCAAGCCATTAACACTCCTATAATGAACCCACTCACACGAGGGTCCTGGGACCCGATCACTGGTTCATACACACTCAATTTTTAACACACACACTTTCTTAAGTGGCTTTTTTAAGCCACTTAAGAAAGACTTAAAGGAATAGTTCACCCAAAAATGAAAATTTGCTGAAAAATTCTCACCCTCAGACCATCCAGAAAGTACATGAGTTTGTGTCTTTAAATTTAGCGTTACTGTACATTACTTGCTCAGCAATGAATCATCTGCAGTGAATGGGTGCCGTCAGAATGAGAGTCCAAACAGCTGATAAAACATCACAATAATCCACAAGTAATCCACACCACTCCAGTCCATCAATTAACATATTGTGAAGAGAAAAGCTGCATGTTTGTAAGAAACAAATCCATCATTTTGCTTGTAAACAGTGTTTGATATGTGCATATTTCTCTCCTGATTCAGATGAGACTTTTTACTAAAGCAACATTATGGATAGAGGACTCATATTTTAGCCAGAAGCAACAATATGTTTCTTACAAACATGCAGCTTTTCACTTTGTTAATTGATGGACTGGAGTGGTGTGGATTACTTGTGAATTATTGTGATGTTTTTATCAGCTGTTTGGACTCTCATTCTGACGGTACCCATTCACTGCAGAGGATCTATTTGTGATCAAGTGATGAAATGTTACATTTCTCCAAATCTGATGAAGAAACAAACTCATTTACATCTTGGATGGCCTAGGGGCGAATACATTTTCAGTTACTTTTCATTTTTTTGAGTGAACTATTCCTTTAAGTACATCTTTATAAGTAATTTCATAATTCTATTGTCTTTGAAATATGTTTAAAGTTTGCTGCCGAATGTACTGACAAGCATTTATGGCAAACTAAAACATACTTTAAAGTCATTGAATAATATAAAATAACACACAACATCTGAAATTACAATCAAATACTTTACATGTGCTTTAGTATACTTCTTTTATTCCATGTTCTCTTATTTTAACTACTGCTTTCAGACACAAAAATGACATTTAAAATGCAAAGAATGCAACAATAATATATGATAACTGAAATGCTCATTGTAGCATTCTGCATATTTTTCAGATGCTATTTAACTAACAGTAAATAGTTTTCAGTGTATACAGCATATTATGCTATACTGTGGCATCCTGACCAAGAATAATTTTCCACATGCCCAGCACCTAACGTGAAGCCGCCCCAACATTCAAGCACTCCATCCTTCTCTTTCCTTTCCCTTCTCCTTTTATCTATTTCTTTCTCTCACTCGCTCTCTGTTTGCTCAGCGTTGTAAAGTTTGCAGCACACAGTGCTCAGTCTGAGTGTCACACAGATAATGAGCTCCATAAACCCATCAGACAGGTGGAATTAATGACGGCAGGATGTGTCTGCCGTTACTCAGCCAGCCCCCTCTAAGTACTTGGAAGAATTATAAGAAATGCTTTTCTCCCACATTGATCAGGGGGCACCACAGAAATATTAGTGTGTTAAAAACCTGGTAAATGCCTGCAGTAACTCTTTCTCTCTGTCTTTGGGGCTTGGCCAAGTTCTGCTTGCTTTATGAGTCCTGCCAGGTTAAATTCTCCAGGAATAATATCTGCTACTGAAATCAGCTTCATGACTTACACTTCAATTCCTAAAATATGAGTTGTAATGAGATTAAAGTCATCTGCGTCACCATAGTGTCTGTGGGTGAGTTTGGAATTGCATACTAGCACTGAATGCAGTATGAATGGAATTCCCAGATGACCTGGGTTGTCAAAATGTGCAGTATGCAACCAAATGCACATTTGCCACAATGCATTCAGCATAAATTTCAACAGATTCTAAGGAAAAGTTGAACCCAAAATAAAGTATAATAGTAAAATAAAGCTGTAGATGAGTTTGCTTCTTCATCAGAACAGATTTGTAGAAATGTAGCATTACATCACTTGCTCACCAATAGATCCTCTGCAGTGAATGGGTGCCGTCAGAATGAGAGTCCAAACA